>CAWUFW010017845.1:0-245916 GCA_963921515.1 Calotriton arnoldi
CCCCTATGAGTGGGGATGGTAGTAGTGACAGGCATCGAGGCCCCCATGACTAGGGGTGGTGGTAGTGGTAGTCATCCAGGCCCACATGAGTAGGGGTGGTGGTAGTGGTAGGCATCCAGGCCCCCATGAGTAGGGTGGTGGTAGTGGTAGGCATCCATCCCCCTAGGAGTGGGGATGGTGGTAGTGACAGGCATCCAGGCCCCCATGAGTAGGGGTGGTGGTAGTGGTAGGCATCCAGGCCCCCATGAGTAGGGGTGGTGGTAGTGGTAGGCATCCAGGCCCCCATGAGTAGGGTGGTGGTAGTGGTAGGCATCCATCCCCCTATGAGTGGGGATGGTAGTAGTGACAGGCATCCAGGCCCCCATGAGTACGGGTGGTGGTAGTGGTAGGCAACCAGGCCCCCATGAGTAGGGTGGTGGTAGTGGTTGGCATCCATCCCCCTATGAGTGGGGATGGTAGTAGTGACAGGCATCCAGGCCCCCATGAGTAGGGGTGGTGGTAGTGGTAGGCATCCAGGCCCCCATGAGTGGGGTGGTGGTAGTGGTAGGCATCCATCCCCCTATGAGTGGGGATGGTAGTAGTGACAGGCATCCAGGCCCACATGAGATGGGGTGGTGGTAGTGGTAGCCATCAGGCCCCTATGGGTGTGTATGGCATTGGTGATAGCCATCCCGCCCCTATGGTTCGGCTGTTGCTAGTGTACGTCATGTCTGCATCCCTATGTGTGTGTGACATATGTCGGGTACGTGTCGTTTGTTTGTGTAGTGGGTGTCTGGCTTACCGTCTGCGCCGTATGCGTCCGTACCGGTTCCGGTAATAGATGTGTAGAGTATTGGTAGGACCTGCGCGATGGGATTCATGGTTGGGTCGTCTCGTTCGGGATTCTCGTGGCTTCGACTCGTACTCGTCGCTGGCTTGTTCGTCTCGTAGCCGTGGATCGTCTTGTGGCACGAATCGGAGCTTATGTGCAGCTCTGACGTGCCGGACGTAGCGACGGGTTCGGCGCGTACGGAAGGCGCATCGTACTAGTCCGGCCGGAAGGTGCTGTATATTTACTTCCGTGCGACTCGAATCGGCGTTTACGGATCCGGCTCGGGCGGGGAACAGGAGCTGGAATGGGTACGTACGGCTCACTCGGAATCTGAGCAGTTATGCGCATTGTACTTGCTCGTTCGGACGACTGTTCGAATCGGTCGGGAAACACGAGTTCGGCTTGTTTTTTTTACGGACGAATAGTATTAGGTGCGCTTCCGGCCGAGATCGGAATCGACCCCTAAGTGCCCTCGTCATGTGTAAAACATGCTTGGAGATTAAATATTGCAGAAGCTTCCTCGTTCCATTGGGCTAAGCGTAAAAGTAACAACTTTTCATATATATCTTAGCTAAGGTATTGTTAAATGAGATGGAATACTAATTAGATGGTACATATTTGATTTCGTTTTTTGTAAATGCAATTAATTTCTTCCCCACACCATGAGCCAGGAACTTCATTGCCACCCACATGCCTGGTTGTATTGTAAGGTTAAAACTGCAACGGTCACAACCTTAGTAAACTGGTAACTTGCCCTCCCTGTTCCCTCAACCTTGGTTACTAAACTAGGCTAAAACCCTTTTACTTAACTGGAGGATAGATATAAACTCGCTGGCCAGCTTAATCTTTAGTGATTCTGTCATTGATATATTTCTCTCCTCCCCTAAGTACACTCCAGAGTTTGTTTGATCTTCGCATCTACCAGCGTCTGTCTGCACTTGAAAACTTAAATCAGTCATGTGTTTCTTGTTATTTACTACCAATTTCATTTAGTTTCTATGATACATTGCATTGTCATTGTTAGAACTGGGGGTCTCTAGTTGGCAGAGGTAGGTACCTTTGACCAAATAGGGACCCTTGCTACTAGTCAGGGTAAGGGGGAAACACACTGTAGATAACCCCTGCTCACCCCCTTGGTAGCTTGGCACGAGCAGACAGGCTTATCCCCAAGGCAATGTGTAAAGTATTTGTACCAACACCCACAGTAACACAGTGATAACACCACAAATGGACACCACACAGGTTTAGAAAAATAAAATATCTTTATCTAAACTATACAAGCACAAAACAACAAAAATCCAACATACAGATACTCAGTAAAGTGTCTTTAAAAAGGTTGTTGCAAAAATAAGCTTGTAGAAATTAAATAGCACCAACTGGGGCTATCACGACGTCAGGACAGTACAAAATCCAAAGTACGGCGTCGGGCGTGGAGTCACACAGACCCCCAGACAAACAGTACCTTGAAAAACAATGTCGGTGATGATGCACGGCATCGAAGATGGCCGATGCCGGCTCCGGTGATGATGCGACGTCAGCAAGTTTCTCGAGTCACTCTCGGCGGTTATCGGCGCCGCGATAACAAGATGCAGGCACTGGCGAAGACGGGGTCGATGCGAGCACTGGCGTCGGGCACAGCCGATCACTGCCGGCGTCGGCGGGCGTCGTAGGGCGTCGGAGCTGCGGAGCAGGCCGCGCGCTGCGTCGTTCACTTCACGAGCGGCTCCCCGGGCCTCGATGCAGGTTGCGGCGTCACAGCAGTGGCGTCGACGGCGTCGGAAACAGGATTTCTCTCTTTTCTTTAGTTTCTTCCAGCTACCAATAGCAGTAGCAACCTCCAGGGGCCCACACACAGTTACAGGCACCTCCTGGCAGGTCAGAACTCCCAGCAAGGAAGTTCAAGGGAGCTGGGGGTGAAGTCCTTTTGTCCCTGGGAATTCAAAACAGGAGGCCAGCTCTTCTCAGGCCCTTGGAGACTTTTTCTTCAGGACACAGCACACAGCAAAGTCCTTTTGCAAGCAGGGGAGACACAGCACACAGCAAAGTCCCTTGTCCTCTCCTTCAGCAGAAACAGCAAACTGCAGGCCAGCCCCAATCACACAGCAAGGGCAGTACTCCTCCTCAGTCTCTTCAGCTGTCCTCTTTGGCAAAGGTTCCTCTTGCTCACGAAGTAGTCTACCATTCAGGGGTTTCAGCTCTAGTATTTATACCCCAAAGGTCTTTGTTCTCTAGGTGTAAGGGGTCCTGGACCCAGTCCAAACCAGTTCTGGGTGCACTCTGCCAGTGCACAACTTCTTCCTTTGTGAATGTGGGCCAGGGTCTTCAGACGCACCGCAGGAGGTGGAGCCAGTCTTTTGTGGAAGTCAGGCACAGCCCTAGTCAGGTACAGGTTCCTCCCACCACTCCAAATGCAGATCGGCCTATTCAGCCTAGGGCTGACTCACCCAGCCTCCTGGAGCCACCCCAGCCCCTGTCACTCCAAAGCCAGACAGTAAATCCACAAACAGGCAGAGGCACACAGGAAGGTTGGACAAGAAAACAGCTACTTTCTAAAAGTGCTATTTTCAAACACAGAATTTAAAAACCATCCTTCCTAAAAGATGTGTTAATAAATTCTGAATTCATGGATACCAGACTCCAGTTTTCTATCTTACTCCTATGGGAAGATATGCTTGTAAAAATGTTCACAGGGCATTCCCCATTCTGTCCTATGGGCAAGATAGCCTCCCAATAGTGAAAAACGAAATTGGCAGTATTTCACCATCAGGACATGGTACACACACCAGTACATGTCCTACCTTTTACATACACTGCACCCTGCCAACTTAGGGTGAACAAAGCAAACAAGGAGATGATGGATGGAGCGCTGAAACTTTTCAGACACTCACCCCCAGTCACAGATCTGGGTTGAATCCATCATCATTCTTTAGCTCATTTCGCCACCTCAGTTCAGACCCAGCTATATGCAAATCAGTCTTGACCCTGTGCCTCATGGGAACAGTCCAGCCCGAACTGCCAAGCCAGGTCTTCCCTGAACCAGAAACAAGCATCATGGGACCAGTTTTTGGGTAACACCCTTCATCAGCCAGGCTAGTTTAATCCAGTGGCAAAGTGAGCAAGGGACCCACGTCTGTGCATACCCTGCCAACTTAGGGCGAACAAAGCAAACACAAGAAAATGATGGACAGAGCGCTGAAACTTTTCAGACACTCACCCCCAGTCACAGATCTGGGTTGAATCCATCATCATTCTTTAGTTCACTTCGCCACCTCAGTTCAGACCCAGCTATATGCAAATCAGTCTTGACCCTGTGCCTCATGGGAACAGTCCAGCCCGAACTGCCAAGCCAGGTCTTCCCTGAACCGGAAACAAGCATCCTGGGACCGGTTTCTGGGTAACACCCTTCATCAGCCAGGCTAGCTTGAATCCAGTGGCAAAATGAGCAAGGGACCCACGTCTGGGAATACCCTGCCAACTTAGGGCGAACAAAACAAACACAAGGCGATGATGGACGGAGCGCTGAAACTTTTCAGATACTCACCCTCAGTCACAGTTCTGGGTTGAATCTCATGACTGATATATGGTCTCTGCTCTGACCCTTATGGTTTCCAGCCTTGGCACAACTGTGGCTGTAGTATAATGGTGGGCATTACTGGCATAACACAGGTATCCGTGATGCTGTGGTGAGCATCCATGGCATATGACTGTAATACCTGGGTATTCAAAGTAGTCTGTCCATATGAGGCATTTGTACATGGGAGTACTTGATGAAAATGACAAGCTGATGTTTTGGGACTGACAAGTTGATGTTTTGAGACTGTGCATTTTTGTTTTCGGAAATGGGTTTTCTTCTGGAAAATTGAGTTTGTTCACCCACAGTGGAAAGTAGTATTTGATAGAAAAATGTGCATTTTAAGGAACTGATGATTGATAATTCAAGCTGAGCTGGGTAGACCTACTGCTGTATTTATGTCCTTTGTGCCGTAGGGCATGTCAAGATTTGAATATTACTTCATAAGTCAGGTAGAAGCATTTTATATTGATGAACTTTTTCCCGGCATTTCGGTTAACCGCACTTCTGCTTAGGGCGGTCATAGTGTAATCACTATTTTACAGTTATAAAATTTGCTAGTAGCTCAGGAAGACTTTCCTTGAGCAGAAGTTGCTCTCACTACCGAAAAGGTTGGAGACCCCTGGCCTAGGGCATCTCGGCGCTGTTGCGGAGCAGAAACAAGAGTCGATGAGGGTGATTAAAATAAGTGGGCTTTGAGTTGCTTCCTAAATTTACAGTAATTTGGACATGAACGAACATGAAGAGGAAGCTTGTTCCAGTACACGGGGGCAAGATAAGAAAAAGCCTTTCCACCGCTGCGGGGGACCCACAACAGTGTTTTCGAGCCAGATCTTAGATTACGGCAGGGAGCATACGCTTTTATTCTTTTCTGAAGGTAAAGTGGGCCTTTGCCTTTTAAGGCATTATATGTGAGACAGCAGATTTTAAAATAAGAGCGTTTCTTCACGGGCAACCAGGGTAGTTCTTTCAGCAAAGGCGCTGAGGAAGTGCCAGAAGGGCAGTTAAGCACAAGCCTGGCTGCCGTATTTTGAACAACCTGAAGTTTAGAGATCAGCGTTTCACTGACGTTTGCCAGCAGGGCACTGCCATAATCCAGTCTGCTTATTACGATGGCCTGAACCTCAGTTCTCCGGGCGGAAATAGGGAGGTAAGGGAAAATTCTGCTCAGTAGGCGTAGGCTGTGGTAACATGAGCCCGTGGTTGCCAGAATGTGCTCTCATAGTTAAAGCTTGGTCCAATTTTATCCCAAGATTCTTTACTGCTTGATTGGGCATAGGCGTGGCACCCAGTTGATGAGGCCACCAATCATCTGCCCAGATGGAAGAGGCTTTACCACACAGCATGATCTTGGTCTTATCTGCATTCACCTGGAGATAGTTCTCATTTATCCAGTCTGAGATGGCTAACATGCCTGAGGAGAAACGTTTTTTTTCCGCCACCAAATCATGGCCCGGCGTAAAGATCAGCTGGGTATCGTCTGCGTATGAGATTATATCAAGGTGTTCTCTATTTTGGCTTAATTTTGAATTTAACAGCCGCTTCAACAAACCCTTTGCAGTCGTCCATTCATCACTGAACCAGAAAATCATGATTTTTTTTAGCCTTTCATTTAATCTCCCTGCTGATTTAGTCAAATGAACACAAATGATCTCTATGCCTATTTTGTACTTACACAATATGTCGCTCATATCAGGCGCTTCAAGTGCCTCTATATCATAGATACTCACAAACATTTTCCGAGGGGCCGCAAAGTATCATATGTGGTGAGCCCGAGGACCACAATGATGCTAGCAGAATGGGAGTGGGACTTTGTAGGTGGTTAAATGTTGCAGGATACTTTATTAGATTATTTTCCTTTACTTGGGTTAGCTTGTAAATAAAGGCTTCCCTATTTATTTAACATCTTTCTGAATGTTAGTGTTCTCTGAAGTAAACAGCAGTCCAGTGCTGCTGTTAACCCGGGACCCGCATGTGAAAGCCAGGCCGTAATTTGAGTATCACCGCTCTATGGGGCATATTCACAAGGACCTACAGCCGATTTACCTCCACCTTAACGCATCAAAAGTGGAGATAGATTTAACACCCCATTCACAAGCGGGTGCAAACTGCAGACATCGCCAGTATTCCCGCGACAACTGCCCCAAAATTTATCTCCACGGTGGACACCACCAACTAACCCTAATGAGATGCAGAGTAGGCGTTCCCATGCAAAAACACACAAAAAAACCACAACACCACTTTCACAACAAACTGCCAGATCTGCGATGCGAACCAAAAACAGGCGATAAGCCGCGGTAGCACAAGTGATTTAACACCTGCCTTTTGCTGGTGTTAAGCAGGACGACTACCTGCAGCACGAAAGGGAGCCCAGCCAAGAGCCACACCTGAAGACCCACAGATGCCATGGAGACAATGATCATGCAGCTCGGATACCCATGAGGGCCACAACACCCACCCCCACCCACCCCAGGCCCGCCACCACCCCCAGGACCCGTCCCGCCCCCCCCCCGGGAACACCACAGAGGCAGCACACACAAAGACAGCGGACCCACCTGAAATGCACCTGCCGCCCAGACCCAACGCCAGAGGAGGATATTGCCCACTACAGGCCCAAAAGGACAACCATCCCCCGCATCCTGACCCACATCCCCCACCTGCTGATGGTACCAACCCAGCGGACAACCAACATCCCTCCGCAGACAAAGATGCCGGCTGCGCAGCACATGTCGGCCTCTGGTACCATCCAACCCACAACTGCCAGAGTCGGAGGAGTCACACAGCCAGCCCCATCCAAGGTCATCACACCTGTCCTGGATGCCAACAACAGCCTGCTACCCCAGCACCTCCACTTCACCCACACTGCGCAGGAGCAGCTGGAGACCAAGCAAGGCCCCTACGCCATAGCTGGATTCCCTCACGTGTCAGGGCCAATCAACTGCACACATGTACCCCTCGAGCCCCCTGTCGACACTGCACACAACTACCACAACAGAAAGCACACGCATATCATGAATGTGCAGGCAACAGTGGACTGCCCGGGACTCCTCATCAATGTCGTGGCCAACTCCCCAGGCAGAGTGCATGATTCTCACATCTCCCGACAGTCCATCATCACCCAGTGCTCCCAGGATGGCACCCATGGAAATGCAGTGCCCGTTGGTAAGTCCAAAATGAACACACCACACACCTCCAGCCCACAGTCATGCAACTCACGACACTGGCAATGGGCACGCAGCACAACTACATTCAACATGACACACAACATGCCAACCGACCAGACACGACAACATGACTCCATTGGGAATCTGGCCTTGCCATGCCCACAACCCAGCCATGGCATGGCACCACAGACACACAATAGCAGGATGTGAGGAGAGGCATGGAGCAGGCATGTGCGAGAGCGGCAAATGACTAAGGAATGTGAACCTACCCAATGCCAGGTGTGGCATGGAGGTGCCGGACAGACCACAGAGTGCAAACCACGGAAATGGCCATGTGGAGATCAACTGCTGGTGCATGGAGTGTAGTGGCCAGAGGACGCTACCATGTCCCCACAGGCTGTGGGGCAGAACGCGGAAATGTCGCACATTACGTCCCCCCCTGCATGCGCGGGCGGAGTGGGTTGGACCTGCGTACGCCAGGCCTGCATAGGGGTGTGAACAAAGAGCCCGTCGCACTGGGCGTGGTTCTCATTCGGAATGGACAACGCGTCTGCCAGGGCGGCGCCTCTCAGCCTGCCACGAGTCCTGCGCCGAGCGCGGCGGGGCCTGCGCCCCTGTGCGCCTGCTGCACCCCGGGCCACTGGTCCCCAGACCCATCATGCCTGCCCCAGCGCACCAACAAGGCTCCGCTCACCTGCCTACACCGGCGTGTGTCAAAGAGGGCCCACCACGTGCCGGTGCAAGCTCCAAGCACCAGTCCTGTGACCTCTGCAGCCTCCGCAGACCATCGCTGGCCCCCCGACACTGGCCCACATTACTCCTTTCTCATTTACATACTCCACCGGCGTCCTCTTTGGCCCAGTAGGTCCAACATGTGGAACTGTGTCCTGAGTCCTGAATGGCAGTGACCCCAAGTCCGTGGCAGCGGCCACAGCACCAGACTCCCTTCGATCAGTGAGGCATAATTCCATATCGCAAGCCTGCGACACGTGGTGCCACTAACCCTGTTCAACACAAGCCGGCGACACGTGATGCCACTAACCCTGTTCAACGCAAGCCGGCGACATGTAGTGCCACCAGCCCTGTTCAACGCAAGCCGGCGCCACGTGGTGCCACTAACCCTGTTCAATGCAAGCCGGTGACACGTGGTGCCACTAACCCTGTTCAACGCAAGCCGGCGACACGTGGTGCCACTAACCCTGTTCAACGCAAGCCTGCGACACGTGGATGAGGGCTCAGGCCTACCCTGTGGACCAGTAGGTCCCACATCCAGCACTTAGTCGCGAATCATGAATGTCAGAGTCCACACCAGTGAACGCACGGAGAGGAGTAAGAGGAAGATGCGGCTCAGTCCAGACGAAAGCCGGATCAGAGTCACGGAGGTGATCGAACACTATCAACAACTGACCTGGTGCCATCAACCCTGTTCACCGCAAGTCCGCGTCCCGTGGTGCCACTGAACCTGAACTACGCAGGCCGGTGGGGCCATCCAACCTAAGCCGGCGACACTCGGTGAATGGCCCGTGCAGACCGCTGCCTCAGGCCTACACTGCGGTCCAGTAGGTCACACATGTGGAACTGTGTCTTGGGTAAGATGTGGAGGAGTCCACACCATTGGACACGCCTCATCGCAGGCGGCATCCCCTAACAGCACTGGTGCCACTAACTCTGTGCGCAATGAGTCATGGGCACTTTCTGGTTGGACTTTGGTGGCGTCTGAGTCCATGGCCTGGTGGTTTTCTGCATCTTCATCTGGCTGGGCCGGACTTGGTGTCCGACATGTGTCTGTTCCATTCATCTCTACCATAGTGACTGTTTCTGCGTGGTTCTGCCCTCTGCATCATGCCCTGGGGGTACACCTTCCACTGTCCACTGAGACACTCCACGACAACCCCCTATTGACATCTACGGAAACCTGCTCTGCACTCATGACCCTACCCCAGTGCCCCGCAAGTCAGCGGCCCGTGGCGGTAGGCCCATGCAGGACGCTGTGCATCCGGGGCCACTAACTCTGTGCAGCACAAGTCATGGGGCCTTTATGGTTGAATGGTTGTGTCCTTTACGATGTACACTGTTGTCAATTTCTGACTGCACCATGCAGCCCTTGCCGGCTGGTGTGCACACACCCCACACACACCCAACACAGGTGTCACTCGATATGTGTGCCTGCTAATAAATGTGGCCGGGCGCACGTGCCCGTAGCCATTCACGCCATCTGAGAAGTGTGTCCATGTGGTCATTGTGTCAGCATGATGGGCACGGGCCCTGCAACATCACAGTGTGCTGTCTTCAGCGGACGATACCATGTCACCTCAGCGTTGGCAGTGACCCTGGACATGTAGCTTCGCATGCCCCCCCCCTGCATGCACAAGCAGCGTGTGCTGGTCCGGCGTACGTCAGGTCAGTGCAGGGGTGTGCTGATTCGGCAGGGGGAGCAGGGCATGGCTGGGACCTGGCCTTGGGCATGATGTGCGGTAAGTGTGTCTCTGTGTTGGGGTGTTGTCGCCACCAGGGCCACAGTAGTCGATGTTGCAATGTAGCATGCACCAGGAGGGCGTGCCCGCATGGACGGGGAAATGTAGGAGCGCAAGACCGCTCGGGGTCTTGGCACATGCATGCCAGGTGTAATGTGTATGAGTCCTGCGGCTGCATGAGTCAGTTGCCTAGCCTCATTCGCAGCGTGATCACAGCCAGCCATGGACTGTACACCTGTGTCCGCCCTGTCCGGACCATTGGCCTACACTCACGTGGCCGCACACCTTCAAAGGCCAGCGTCACGGTGTTGTTGGCATGCTGCTGGACATGCGCGGACAGGCATGACAATGGTGTGCCGTAGGAGTGCACGTGATACAACTGCGCAGCGCACACAAGTGTGGGGCTCGTGGGAGGGAGGAGCAGTGGTTAGGCAACGAGACACACAGTGAGGCCGCTCATGTGCCACGTGCTGGGCATATCATCCATAATTCCCAGGGTCGCAGACATCCCACCACACCCACGACAGGCCTCTGTACATCTCCTGAATGCATGCAGATGGTGAAGTTACTGTAGGGATGAAGGGTCCTTTGTCTGTACTATCAGGCGGTGGCACATCTGCAGCTCCGAGCTGGGACTTGCATGTGGCCAGCACCCCCTGACAGATACGATAGCATTTACTTGCGACTCCCACACTACGCACTGCCCGAAGTAAGACCAACGTGTAGACATCCCACACGCAGAAGTCCTTGGTCGTAGTTAGCGTGCGTGAGATGGCCTTCACACGTACTCCCACCCTACCCCAGGCCTGCACCCGTTGCACACAGACACTGCTCATTGCTCCGAGCTGTGCCATTTCATCCACAGGACTGGTGCAGGGCAAGCCAGTGCCGCTTCAAGCAGAGCCACTGACTCAATGCAGACCATCCCGGACACATGCTCGACTCCAGTCACGTCGACCTGTACCGTGCACGTCTGCTGCATGTACTGGGGGCACTGCCGTTGGCAGTGCTGCGGATCAGTTACCGGCTGAGCTTCCGCCTTGTGAACGTCACCTGCGTTCAGCCTGTGTTGCATTGTCGCTCGTGCATATTCGAGTGGACCATGGATGTCTGCCTCTCCAACATGACTGTAGCTGACCTGGATTTCGACGTGTGTGTGCGCCCCCTGTTGGCCCACGACCAGGAGTGTCACTGTGATGCCCGTTTATGGCATGCATGGATGTTTGGCATGCATGCTGGCAACTGGACCTGGGAGATTGCACGAGTCGTCGTGTGCAGTGAGCACATTGAGCCGCTACCCGATTGGGCTTTGGTGCACATTGGGGCCAGGGGTTGGAATCAGCACATCTGTCCGGGTCAGCTGATGCATTACGTCGACGACATGTCAGATGTGGTGGAGAACAATCTCTCATTGGAGATGTTGGCCTACGCTGCTGCACTCGCGTTCATGGACGAGTGACAAGGTATCTGCAGCCACAACTGGATGTGACCCATTGCACGTGTCCCGATGCCTGGTTGCATGTTGGGAATCTGGTCACATGTCCCAAGACGAGAGTGGATATGGCTGCATTGGCCTGGACTCCTGATCCATGCGCGGACAACCAACGCGGGTTGGCACTGACTTGTGATGGTGATGGACTCCCCCGGGGTGGACATGGGCGCTTTCCTACGTTCCTCATTCAGACATGCTGCTGCATTGGTCTGCATATCGTGTCACTTCTCTTGGCCGTACTGACACGCACTTGTTGATAAAGTTTCCGCACTTTCACTTGTCTCCAACTGTGTTGTGTCTTGAATTGTATGCCAATGTGGGTGTCACGGACTCTCTGGCTCCCTGCCATATGTGCATTGCTCCCCCATCAGGGCTGTGGGTTGGTACTTGTGCATTATCATGTCCCTGTTTCGTGCTTTGCCAGATGCGTATGGCCGTTTGCCGGCCACAAGCGGGTGCACTTGTGTCCTGTGCTCTGTTGTGCAAATGTTGGTGTTTGTACCACATTGTGTTCGATGTTGGGGTGCTCTGCTTCCTATGTGTGTGTGCTGCATTGTGTG
Source organism: Calotriton arnoldi (assembly GCA_963921515.1). NCBI lineage: Eukaryota > Metazoa > Chordata > Amphibia > Caudata > Salamandridae > Calotriton > Calotriton arnoldi. Next base: position 12,073 of record CAWUFW010017845.1, read on the forward strand.
TGAGATGTCCCTTCAGCTCTGATTTGGCTCACCCTTCTCCCTTTCAGGCAGTTTGATTTTCACTTCTGTGCTTGTTCAGTGGTGTGATAATGCCGGGTTGTGTGACTTGTGCTCTTGGTTGGTGTTGTTACTCTTGGGCATGGTTTGTCTGCAGTTGTGCTGTGCCTAATTGTGCATGTGTGCCAATGTGCCCATCTCCCCCCATCCCCCCAGTCCCTGGTCGTTCCTCTCCCTGTTGCTGTTGTGTCTGTTGTTTTGGGCAGTTTCCGGTCCCCGAGTCCTGCCACCATCTCCAGACTGATGTGGTGGACACCATTTCCTCCATGTCATCCTGCTCCTGGTGTGGCGCTGGACTCCCACCTCCGGTGTGCATTGCTGCCTTCTTGTTGTTGGCATGTTTCTGCTTGTTTGTGCGTTTCGCATCATTCCGGCTGTTCTGGTTTTCTTCCATTGTCCTCCTCCGCTCTCTGGCTGCATTCGCCTTGTCCACGATGGCCTGCCATGTACAATGTTTTGTTGCCAATGTGGCTTGTGGGGTTGTATACTGGCTCCGGTTGCCTCCATTGTGCTTCGCAGTTGTTTTCTGTTTGGTTTGTCTTTCTTTTTCAGGCTTTTGCTGTGCTTATTCCTGCCTGCCTTGTGTGTGTCGCAGGCCTGGCGGTGCTTATCGCTGCTTTCCTCATCGTGAATGGGCTCATCGCATGTTTTGTTGTGTTGTGGTTTGTGTTTTTATCTCCGTTGAGGTGGTTGTATCGCGGACATTGGCCGCGTTTTCGGCGGACTATCGCATGGTACCGCCATGTTGTGAATTCCAGGTTAACACGGGGTTATTTTCCCGCGATAGGCTGTGATGTGTAGAGTTGCGTTAACATTTTTTGGAGATGTTTAGCACATGTTCTTGTGAATATACCCCTTTATGTTGTAATCTTTCCGTGATATTGAATATAACAGGAGGATAATTTGCTCTACTTGTACCCCAATTATGCCCAGATTTACTAAAAGTTTGAGTTGTGGGTGTGACACTTTTATGGTGCAGCCACGACGCACAATTTGTTTAGGGATTTACAAAGCTACGCAAAGCCCAACTAGTGGAGCTCTGTGTGGCTTCTTAAAAAAAAAATTAATGCAGCACATAGCATTGCCTTGCATTACTTGGCATCGAAGAGGTGCTACATGGGTGGAGCAAAGATGTTTCAGTGCATCCACCCGTGTATTTAGATACAAACCCAGATTTACTAAAGTTTGATAACCTGGGTTATCGCCTAAATGGTGGCCTACAGAAGCCTGAAGTAATGAGGAGAAACATCAATATTTCTCCTTGTTACTTCCTCTTTTCATGTGTGTTGAATTCTGCAGCACACATAGAAAGTGGAATAAGTCTCTAAGAAGAGTTTTTGTGCAGGAAGGTAGCCTTTCTTGCACAAATACTATTCTGACCACACCAGAGACACTTTTGGGTCATGGCTCAAAGGTACCCGCATTGGCGCTAGGCTGCCACAAGTGTGATGGCACAAGAAGAGAGCAGAAGTGCCCCATATCTTAGCAAATATGGTGCATTTGTGCTCACTCCCTTTAATGCAATACAGCGCAGCAAGTTCCCTTGCTGTGTTGTGGTGCGTGAAAGTTTAGTGAATCAGGATCTTGGTCCTTAAGAGAAGCAAAACTTAAATGCCTTTTTTGTTAAACATTGCAACTTGTTGTAAAAGGAGTCTTATGTACCCATTGCGTAGGCTTTTCTAATGTGTGAGCACAATAATATACTCATTGTTTTGACATTGTGTGTCAATGAATTTGAGTTTCATTTATGATATTTGACACTGCGCTGTCTGAGTTTCTTTCTCTATGTCTTGTACATACATTTGTCCATTATCTGTAGTGACAAAACACGTTGATGCCTGTAAAAAAATTGTATTCCACTTGAAATATGCTTTCTCATTCTTTATATAGATCGCATTCATTGTTCCATTCAATGATGCTACCATGCTCGGTATGTTGAATATTAAATACTGCAGCTGTGAAATCCTATTTTTCTTAATGTATACACCCTGTATTCGTGGAAGTTTAAAAGTTTGCCCTTGATTTGTTGAGTGACTTTGTCTAGAGAATCACCTTCACATCAAGAAATTAGCAATTCGAAGGATAAAAACTGACATTTCTTAATGACTTACCAGGACATTTCTAATTGAAGAGGCAAAGATAAAGTTAAGAGCATAACAGTCACTGTCTATTCGCTGTATTTGCTCATAGAAGAAAATACATTTTGGCATGTTGTTCGATATTGGGGTTCCACAGTTTTGCTGATTGAAATCGAAGGACTCAAACATCACCAGCATCTCTCACTGCGGTCCTGCTTACAAACAAATGGCACAAGGGATAACAGATGTTTATTCACCTAGTCTGCCACAAGTTTTCTCATTGGTTGCCATACAAATTCAAAATGTTTGGAGAGGGAGTAGTCCCATGGGGCACTCTAAACGTTACTGACAAGGTTGGGACATCAAGACACATATCTGGATGCACTGAGTCTGGCTAGATGGGAAAGATTTAACCACATCGAGGGGGTTTCTCACACTACCCTCCCCCACACATCCACCACCCAGGTCGATATAGTTCATCAACATGGAAGAAAACGACATTCAGGTGAACCGATGTTTACATCTGCTGAAGGATCCAGTGACACAAGCATTGCTGGACCACCAACCAGGGGCAGATGGTCCAACACCAGAAGAGTGCCTGCCTGTCTCTTTGCTGTATTTGTGACGAAACCCCAACAGAAGGGCTCCAGAAAATTATGGCAATTGGGTCTGAAACTGTAGCTTTGCTTCCTTCTAAATAGTTTACCTAACATTCTCAATAGGTTACCTAAATATGAAAAGCTAGCAATAGCCCAGAAACGTCTGAGCACTGATGCATCAGAGCTGGGCTTCTTGAATGGCTGGGAGACAGCCCCTGATTTGAGTGACAACGTAAAGGCACCAGAGCGTAGGGACTGGTCAACATTCAGAGCATGTGGAAAAAGTAATTATTTTTGGTAATGAATATTTGATGGACATCTTCTATATGTCAGAAATAGCTGCTTGTGATTATTACAACATGGCAGCCATTTCCGCCATATTTATCGATATGTTTTCTACCCATTCAAACGCAGTGATTCTATATAGAGAGCCATTGAAAGTTTCTCCTCCCTGCTCCATTCCTGTGAACATACGCAGGATATGCAACAGTAAAGTTGAATGGGAGGGCTTCATTTTCTGTGTTGCTGGGGAGATGTTAACATTGGACACAACTGGGTTCTAGAAGAAATAACGGTGTTTCGGTGGAAAAGGTTTTTTTGATTAAAACATGTTGCTCAATATATACTATATAGGTCAAACCAAGAGTAGTTCTGCGGCCGCCCAGGCCTCTATTTTTCAACTAGTACACAAAGGGAGCCACTGTTCCTTTGTCGTCAAAAGTGTCTTCCTTTTCTTCCTCTACAAGGAACAGTGACTCCCTTTGTGTACTAGTTACTTTTCGGGAGCAAGGGTCACTGGACCTAATAATTAGCTCCTAGGGTCCCCCCTCTCTATAAGTAGGACTCTATTTTTCAACCCCTGCCCTACCATCAATGTCCAAAAACAGGAGTCTGTGGATGCCGGGGTTTGGGGGAATAAAAACAAAAGGCTGAAACACATCTTACTAATTATGGACGGTCAGACCAATAAACAGCGGCATGGCTGCATCTTCCAAAATCTAACTCCATTAGCTTAATACATTGTACTATATGTTTCAGCATTCTATGACACAGTGTGAAAAAATCTATAATCATTACTTGCCAATCCAACGTTATTTTTGTCTTCATTCGGTTGATGTCCGTGGGCTGTATCAGCAAAACGTGCACTTAAGATGCATTTTGCTTGCCCTAGCAGCACCTTTTACATCCCTTATTATCATCGAAAGTCTTATTTGGTGGCCAGCGTTTTTTATAATGTTGTTATATTATCTGATGATAATTTTTATGGGACAGTTCTACAATTTGTATGGTTCATAATGACAGGTGCGGCTGGTACAGTTAACAGGGGTGGGGGGGAGTCAACAGATGATGGAATAGGGAAAATAAAATATATAAATCAATAAAACCACTTACCTAGCACTCGCCGAGTCGGCGATGCGGCCAGCGCAAGGTAAGTGGCTTTCTTTTTTTAAATTTTATTTTCCCTATTCCGTTGTCTGTCGACTTCCCCCTGCCCCCCCCCCCCACCCCCCACCGCTCTTACCTGTACCGGCCACGCTTGCATAATGATTTTTGAGTCAGGTCTTCCATTGCAGGAACCTCAATGACAATATGGTTGGTGGACATCGTGTTTGCTGGTGATTAATATTTTTAGTGATGAATCAATTTATTAGCTGTTGTCTGACATGCCTAATGAACTGCTTCACAGTGGTTCATGTTATATAGTGGCGGGCTAGGTCCAGCCAAAGTTCTGTGCAATGTATTATGGGCCAGATTTATCAAGGTTTTGCGTTGCCCTTGTGCCACACAAGAGGAAACGAGGACAACACAAAATCGAAGTAAGATTTATCAAGCTAAGCAAGGCCACCTGGCATGGCCCTGCATGGCTTGATAAATCTTGAGTAGCGTAAAGCAGCCTAAATCGCGGCCTTGCGTTACTCTGCCCCGGGGAGGTGTTCCATTGGTGGAGCATGGGTGTTCCCACATATCCACCCATGGATTTTGGCGCATTCTCAGATTTACCATTAGTGGTAGACCTGGTAATGCGTCAAAATGCCACGCCTCCCCCGGGAAGGCATAACAAGGAGAAACATCTTTATTTCTCCTTGTTATTTTCCTCTTTTTTTGTGTGCTGCATTCTGCAGCACACATAGAGAGGAGAATGACCCTGAGGATTGCTTCTGTGCAGGAAGGTGTCCCTGCCTGCACAAAAACAATCCTGCCTACAATGCAGGCACCCTTGCACTATGAATCAAGGGTGCCTGCATTGGTGCTAGGCTGCTAATTGTGCACCGGCATAGGCAGAGGACAGGAATGTGCCATATCTTGATAGATATGGCGCATTCCTGCTCTCCCTCTTTCATGCAGCGCAGCAAGGTTTCTTACTGTGCTGCACTGCGTGAAAGTTTGATAAATATGGCCCCATATCCTTTGATGTGCCTGTCAAAGTCTTTGGTCCTGATTTGAGATAGGCCTTGTCAGATGTGATAAAATCTAGCAATGAGATGTTCAGAATTTATCTTATGTTATAATAATTGCATATTCTGAGTTTTTGGAGAATAGCTTGCAGATTTCGGACTCACTGTACCAAACTCTGTATGACTCGGAAATATAATGATGGGTGTTATCTTTATCATACTTCGTAATTACCAGGTGCAATAAACATCTCTCCACTAGTTACTGCGATTCATGCGCAAACAAGTTTGAGAAGGAACAGCAATTTAATCAGCCACTTGTAATCAAGCACTTTGTTTAGAGTGCACAACATTGATTTATTTTGCTCATCTGCATAAAACATTTTATTTCTAGCACAAATACATATAGTGGAGGTTCTAATCAGATATCTTTGTGCGTATTGGAATGCATTTCTAATTATGAAGCATACTGGACTGAGTAAGAAGGTAAACGTTCCACCAGGATGAACCTGGTCACTGTATCCGACCTGTGCTCCATCTCCAGCAGCCTGAACTTTGAACTTCGACCCAGTCCAGCGCTACCAGATAACTATGATTGGCTCTTTGCGCTTCCTGAAGCCATTTGTTGTTTTGGTGCCAGTTTATATTTAAAATGTACTCCATTTTTCTTGTGTCGGTTTGCACTGTATTGCTTTTGGGTCCTACATAAATACTTTACACATTGCCTCTACGTTAAGCCTGACTGCTTTGTGCCAAGCCAGCACAGGGTTAAACACAGGTTTATTTAGTGACTTTTGTGGTTGACACTGACAAGGATTGTGTTTAATATTTGAGAGGTGCTCTCACGCCTCTGAACTGACAACCCAATTTCTTACAAATGCTCATACTGAAACAATCATTTTTGAAGAATATTTTTTAATTCTACTTGTGTCTGCAAATTTAGCCGAGTCATTTTCAGACAAAATCTAATCTCTAAAATCTTGCCCTGTAGCCATATACATAGCTCACATCATAATCTAATAGGGAGTAAACAATGTGTAACAAATGTTACCTTACATTTATTATATTTTTAAACGTGTGCTAACAATGTACTTTCACTGCAGCGTTTCCCTAGCTAGCATAGTAACTAATGTTTTGCATTGGAAACAATTTTGGGAACTCTAGGTTTGGCACATTTTACAAAATGTGGCCCCTGGGGCAGCATGAATGGACTTTGAGCTAGGACTGTGAACTCTGTTCCAATCCTGGACCTTCCTAATGTCTGGCTTAAGGTAAATAACTGCAGATGCCTTTTCCTTCTTTTATGAAACAATTATTATTTAATAATGGCGATTTAAAGCACATGCAGTAGGAGGCTTCTTCATCTGTTTAAGTGGCAGTTACTACAGCTTAAATCCCAGACAGTCAAAAAGGAAAGGTTGGCATTTATCAAAGCCATCGCCGTGTCTAAAAGGCAATATGATGACATTTGTGAGATGATATAATATAAGAAGGCGAGTTCATTTGCAGTAAATTCATGGGATCAGTTTCTTCTAATGACATTCTCACAAAAGGCTAATTAACCGTTTTGTATTCTTGCCAGGTTCATCAAATCATCTTAACGGTTAGTCAATACCCACCGGTAGCGTCACATCATTAAAAAGTAGGGCAGAAAGAGTTAAGCCACCATTATTTCACAGAGGTCGTGAGGTATCACACAAAGAGACTGCTTCTGAAATGTTTGCACTTTCTTATGTCCACTATCGATAATAAGCTGTAAAGTGAGCAACATATGATTAATGCTATGCAGAAATGAGATGATGGTTTACAAAGGGAGATTTTATACAGCAAAACAGTGGGTTGTATTTCAAGGAGAGTCTGATGCAACAAATTGTCTCCATCCTAAATTGGACAGCAAAATTCCTATGTATCTTTTAGATCTGTCTGTCACAGAAACGAAACTGACTTTAGCACTTTAAACATGAATATGCTGTGCCATTAGAATCTAAATGAATGTTTGTAGTAGGGAGTATCAAAGGCAGACTATCAATATCACAGGGTCACAGTATCGTAACCAGAATATCGAGGGACAAAATCTCAGAGAGGTAAGTGCACAGAGGGAGGTATGGATTGACTATTCTTAACTCCACATCTATTTGCCTTGAAGATATATTTATATGAAATTTGTCGATCTGTGGGTAGAAATTCTATACAAACTGGCCTTTCGATGTTTTTTTCCTCAGTGGTCTAGTCACGATATTGTGATCCTTCGAAATTCTGGGGCCGATTCCGATTCGGGCCGGAAATCTCTCCGACCGAGCCGGACTCGGAGAGATTTCCGACCGAATCGGACTCTGGCAGCCCGACCGAACGAGTACGATGCGCACGTATGCCATCGGACTCGAGTCGGTCGGACTCCCATTGAAGTCAATGGGAGCCTGTCGTACAACGCGTACGCGGGCTCCCATTGACTCAATGGGTGCGAGCGAAAAGGGCGCCCCCTACAGCGTGTACGCTGCGAGCGGTCGCGTCGTACACGCACAGGTAGGGGGACCCATGGGTCCCCCTGTGTGCGACTCGCGCGGCTACGCGTACACGGGGGTCTGACACGGACCCCCAAAGTACGGCTCCGACTGCTCTTTCGAGCCGGAGTGCGCGGCTCGGTCGGACTGCTTCGTCCTTACCCGGCCGGGGAACGTCTCCATTGCGCGGTGCGAGTCGAGTCCGAGCGAGTCGGTCGGTGCGGTTCGAGCCGGGAACGAGTCGGTCGGAGCGGTCGGGTCGCCCAGACGAGTCGGTCGGCGAATTCGCATCGTACTCGCTCGCCCGGACGCGCATACGAATCGGTCGGGAAATAGGGCTCCGAATCGGATCCGGTTAAGCCGAATCCGATTCGGAGCCCTACCGGCCGAGATCGGAATCGGCCCCTCTGCCTTTGATATTCCTGACTCACCCTTGCAACAATAGGAGGTGAAATATTCATCAGGATACATTATTAAATATTAGGAAAGCCATTAGGTGTGGCTTTTGGGCACTAACTCAAAAAACAAGCATTTGCATTGCAATAGGTCTCGCATTTACGCGAGTTTAAGCTATTGGCATTGTAAATGACAGTGCCTTTTATTTATGTTTTGAAAACAAAAATAAAAGGCATTGTTATTTGCAATGTCAATAGCTCAAACTTGCGTAAATGCGAGACCTATTGCATTGCAAATGCTTGCAAGCTTCTCGCCAAGTATGCTGCTTTTTTCGGGAGGAATGAGCATATTGAGGAATAAACTGAATGAATGAGTGGTTTGCTAGTTGCCCCTGACAACGTGTGCGACACTCCAGACATATACCTTAATCTAGGACACTTGTAAACGGCCGCATGTTTGTCCTGTCATAAGATCACCTGTGTTAAGGCATACATAGTCAGCGGCACAGAAACATTATACAGTCCAAACAGCTGGGCAACCAACGAGTCATCGACAAGACTGGCACCAACAAAAGCAAAAAGATATAGAAATGTAGGTAGGTGATCACCATCAGCTATTTTACAGAGTTCATAAAGCGGTTGAAGGAGGTAAAGCCAATCACAACAAAAGCCACTGCTTCAAACCTGTACTTCATTTATAGACTAAAAAGCCAAATAAGTCTAAATGCAAATTTATAAAGTTATTCACAAGTGCATTGTAAAAGGGAATCACAAACGTTTCCTAACCCAATTGGCACCATTTAGTCCTTAAAATAATGTTCCCAACATACAACATTGCCTTTGCTCCCTAACTAGGCAATACACAACGACGTGTCTATCTGTCAAACCCCGACCAGCACAGAATACAACTGGTGAGAAAACAATTGACAACAGACTGTAACGAGATCTATGTTTGACAGTGTGCATAGGAGAAAAGACAATGGGCCAAAATAATTTGTATCTTGATACCATCCCGTTTTGTTATCATGTACAGCAAACTCAACACTTGAAGATTAATAAACACAAGTGTACAAAATGCAGTACGCACAATATCAAAAATGCACAGGACTTGAAACAGCCATTCTCCTGAGACAACAATGTCCCTTGGGCACATTCCACGCCCCCAGTGCATGAAAAATGCGATGTAATCGGTTCCTCAATAAAAAAAGTAAGAATTCACAAAACAGCGCACCCTGACACAAGGCAGAATGAGTGCAGAAACCATCTGAATTACTAATAACGGGACAGATGAGGGATCTAAAACCTCCAGGCTCTGACAACAACATGGCCTAATTACCCAACTGGAGCAGAGCTAAAAGGGAACGTGGCCGTCTGCATAAGCACGGAACCTTTGGGATGGTGCGGGTGTACGGCTGCAGAGCGCGTGAAATATTGCCTTGCATGGCAGCAGCTCATATTTTCATCTGCACTTCGTGTGCGTGCAAACACCTACATATATATCTTTAGCGCTATATCTATAAATATATATGCGAACATATAAATAGTCCCATGGCCAACATATAAATAGCCCCATGGCTAACACCGCAGCCGAGGCTTTATTTAACAAGGGCTTAAAATTAAAACCTAAAAATAAATAATAACCGGCGGCTTGCAGGGGAGCCTGTCCACGTTCTGCCCGAGCTAGCAGCAGACCCTCCTACGTCACACCAAACAAGCATGGAGTAAACAAATAGAAAAAAAATGTCTGGCCACTCTTTTTTTCTATTTCTTTACTTTTGCAGCAATCGCAGCACCCGCGCTTTACCTTTAACCATGTTAAAGTAAAGCGTGGGTGCCGCGATTGCTGAAAAAGTAAAGAAATAGAAAAAAATCTATTTCTTTACTTTTTCAACAATCGCGGCACCCGCGCTTTAGCTTAACATGGCTAAAGGTAAAGCGCGTGTGCAGCCAACGTGAAAAAAAAGTAAATAATTAGAAAAACAAGCGCGGCCGCTAAAGTGAAAGCGACCGCACTGCAAATAAAAAAAAAAGTGCTCACCGATTAATTAAAGGAGACAGTATAACGCCACAAGTAAAAGATCCAGTCCTGATGGGCCGTCCAAAAGGAGACAGGGTGGTAACAAGGAGGGACTAAGAAGCCTCATTTTCAATCGGAAGCCAGCGTTTACCATAGACGATGACGCCAGCCAATGAAAAATAGGGGTGGGGCTTCCACCCCACTTCTAAAACATACCCTACTACAATATGCCTCGCAGAGCGAGCAGCGCATGCGCGCTGCAACGCTAGGTCTGCGAGACCTAAAAAGAAAGTGGGGGGACTGACCTAGTTTGGCAGTATGCAAGTGACATCACAAGAAGTGACATCAGTTCTAAAGCCCTCACATATATGTTTAGCAGGTCTATCATGTGTATGTTTGAGCGCATTGCAAGGACAATAGCACAGTGAACTATGGAAGATGATATGTGACTTCTACACCTTGCAACCCCCAGTTTTATGTAACACATCCTGTACATTCATTTACAAACTTATATCATTTATTGTACATGTAATATGCACGTGTTGATGTAAAGCGCTCTGACACCATGCATTGGAATGAGTAGGGCTATACAAGAAAAAATAGTGGTACTTAAATTATTTCAATGCCTCCTCAGGGGAAGTAAGCTCTATATAAATGCAATTTGCTTTGTGTAAATACTGGGAAAGACCAACACATCTGATATTCTTACAGTGCATCCATATCTCCTAAACAGGGACTAAAGAAAGTGAAAAGCTGCCTCTCTTAAGTATGTGTGAAGTGCTAACAAAGTGTGAGCCTTTGTTTGCCCGCCGCTTCATTTGCATCGGGTGTGAGGCTCCTGACTGCTCCCAGCCAAGAGACTTGAACAAAAGGAGGCCTGATGACCCCTCAAATTTGGTCTTTGTTATGGGCCCAGCAGGAGTCTTTAATAAGAAAGCCCCATCCCCGCCTGCACGTTGTTGCTTGTTGCAGATGGAAAGCAGACAACGTGCAGGCGCTGCTGAAAGTGTCCCGGTGTTTGGAAATTTCACCGGGACCAGTTCAGCACATTATTCAGTGGGGCCCAAATTCTTGGCAGTGTGGACGACGTTCACCCTGTGAAAAAAGTGGGTGGACGCCGTCCACCCGTGTGTACCCCCGACTCGTGGCGTGCACGTAACGCTCTTTCAGAGACCCGACTGACCCCTGTTTCATGTTTTTTAAGACACGTGCTGCTCTCTCCAATAGTTTATTACATTCAGGGACGATCCAGTACAGCGCTTTGAGGCAACTTTGTGCCACAGGTTGCCCTTATCTCATTTTACTTCTGTTGGTGATCTTCCTTACAAGTCATAAACCACTTGAAAAATTTCTTCAGGGAGGTGTTTAACAAATTATTTTACTTTCTTTATTCACTAGAGAAACCTATTCCCAGAGGTCTTTTAGCAGCATATGGAACCAAACACGATAGGTTAGTTACCCAGCCCGGGGAATCTCCTTCATACACTTGAGTGTAGACACATAAACTCACAGAATGTAACATTATTGTCTTCTTACCACAGATTGGGATTTATTCCCTGCCACTCCTGTGCTGCCCTATGCCTCTGTACCCTCGGAAGCATTTCCATAATCATCCTACAATTGGGCAGGTTAATTGCACCCCTAAGAATAAAATGTATAAATTCTGAATTTTTGGTCAATGCAAGCAGACCCACTGACACATGTTTTCTCCTTCATAGGTGCCTCCCAAACCTGCGTCCTGAAGATGACCCTGTCTAAATTGTATGCATAGGGCCGAAACGTGACACAATAATAGTGTACTGTTTTATTTGATTCTGGAGCATTTCACTCTGTGTCAAAGTGTGTACTACCCACTTTAGCATTCTTGATCAGTCACTATTTATGTACATTGATTGTATAGCATCAGCACACTTTACACTGACCTATTTCACTTGCACTGAGCTATTGCATCGTTTGGAATCCCCTTTTTACTTTCAATTTGACTTGAATATATAAATGCAATGATTTTTTTCTACTATTGAACAAACTGAACAAAACTATCTTGTTTAGAAATGGAACCAATCTTTTGATGGTCGAAATATTTTTCTCGAAGGAAGTGGAGGTTCCCACTTCCCACTAGAGGGACCACTGTTTCTCTTTATTGCCTTTCATTTGGCTACACATTACAGGAGAACACCTCCTTTACCTTTAAGAGACAGTTCACGGTTAGTGTTAACCAGTCAGGAACAGGTGTTTTCTTAACAAAAAGTAAGGGAACAGTTGTTGTAAAAGTAAAAAGCATTGGAAATGCAATAGGTCTCGCATTTTTTTAAGTTAGAGCTATTGGCATTGTAAATGGCAATGTCTGTTACCTACTAAGGGAGGATGGAGGGAGCAGTTGGTGTCGGAGTGCCAAAATGCTCTGTTGGAGAGTGACTGGCCAAAAGTAAACCAAACAAGCAGCGACTTTTAAATAAAGAAAGCATGTGTGGACCGTGTAAGTGTGTAGCCATGAAGCATATTTTTAACAACTAAGCTTGGGGAATACTTGGATATTACTTTGTGCCAGGGAACAAAACAGAGCCCGATAGAGACCCGTTTCAAGGCCCCCTTTTAAAAACTGCCGGTGCTCAGCACCGGTGAGACCCAGCCCACTTAAAGCCCTGGGTTTTGCACTCTAATTGTGGAAATAATCGTAGGTATTGGTGCTTGGGTACCAACTCATGCACGTTTTCCATCCTAACCAGGTGGTTTTCCCATTAAATGATTCCTCCTTGGGAAATGTGAATAGGAAAGAAGGATGGCAGCACAATTCAAACACACTACTGCAATTCCGGTGAAAACAGGTTTTTCTACCCACAATGGTATCCTGAAAAAGCCCGGAAGACGGGCCCTTCAAGTATATGACCAAATGGTTGTGCAGTGGTTGCCTCTCAGACAGTGTGTTCTGGACTTGTAAAGTCTAAGTTGGGCAAAGGCGGGCGCATGTCCCGGTGCTGGTGCCGTGGGGAAGGTACTAAGTCAGTTTTCCCAGTGTCGAACACCAAGGAGTTAGCCACTGAAGTAAGCGTACTTCCTTAGAAGGGTGGGAAATACACTATACAGTTGGACACACAGGATAGGGGATACCGGCTGGACGGTATACAGGTAAGGGATGTGGGAGAGGGGACTAGAGTCCAGAGCCATAAGGTGATAGAGGACAGAACAGGAAGCTGGCAATGGGGCGAGAAAAGAGGAGACAGGAAAGAGAGCAAATGGACAATAATTGGGGCCGAGCACCAAGCAGACACAGGGGCAGAACAGGACATAAGTAATAGCGATGAGAAAGAGGAAAGAGAAGGGGCATGGAGCAAGAGATGGTTCAAAACAAAAGGGGCAACCAAGTCAGGAGAGTGGAGTAGACGAGGCCAAGGCACAAGGAGAACAGAGGAAAGAGCTTTTGCCCCGTGCAGACTCCGCCTTGTACGCTGCAAGCGGTTCCGTACCAACATGTCAAACAAGCAGTGAGCAAGCACCACTCAGCCATGCCTGTTCTGTGCTGCTCAGTAGGTCACTTCCGGGAACTGTATTCCTGCATCTCTTGTGTAAGGCATTCGTTCAGCTTCCTTTGGAAGAATACAAAGCAGCTATTTGCAGTAATACATTGCAGTGAGATCACTCGTTTGGCAACCTAACACAATGTGACGGACCCAGCTATGTCTGCCCTGTAGTCTACATTGATAGTTATACTTCAAGTGGTTATTAGGGTAGAGCATAAAACGAACCCAAATTACTAAAAATCAATAACATTCTAAACAGAAGGCTCATTCTGTAGTCTGCACAAAGGTTTCAAGGTCGACCTATAATGGACAGTTTGTGAAACACGGTATCAACCAAAATTCTTTTACAATTTACATTCCTTCTAAAGGTAAGCACTTCTTTCAATCCAAACCACTCTTACCTTTCAGTTTTGATAACTCCCGGGTATGCTTTTTACTTCTGAACAATTCATCACTTAAAGCGCTATGAACAGACTTGTTGCCACAAGCCAGCGCTTTACAAATCAATATGATAAATAAATTATCAAAACAAACTCTTAGAGCGGGCAATCATAATCTAAATGTGCCGGCCTGTAATAAGCACGGTTTGCGTATTCTGAAAACTTAATCAGCGCCAAGGTGACCCTTGCATGCGATGGTGGGGTCAGCTGCATCAACTCTTCCAGAGCATACAGTTTTCTTTCAGGAATGCTACAGACATCCATTAAAAACAGTGGTGCGCGCGCACCACAGAGGAGCAGGGGGAGGGAGCGCGGCAGCGAGGCGAACGCGCATTGCTGCGCGTGCTAGCCACCAGTGGGAATGGGAGGAGTAAAGGCGGGACATGCGCCCGCCTTTGCCCAATCGCGTGCTGTATTTATTAAAAAAAAGCACGCAAAAGCCAATACCAGCAGGCGAAAGCAAAACCACACGCACGAGCGTGTGGTTAGCTTTCTAAAGCCCTTTCTAGAGGTCTGGTGCTGCTCGAGCAGGGCTGCACACTGCAACGCTAGGCGCGAGACCTAAAAACAAAACATAAATAAGAGGCATTGTCATTTACAATGCCAATGGCTCAAACTCGCGTAAATGCGAGACCTATTGCATTGCAAATGCTTGTTTTTGATAAGTGGTTGACGGACGACAGACAGGACCCACTGTACAGAGAGTCTGCATATGGCCATTACTGTCTATTACTGCTGTATGGTACTATTGTTTATCCTCTCCCCCAGCAGACACTGCTTTCCATTTGTAACAGTGTTTTTTTTTGTAAAGGAAGAAACTCCCCCCACCCCCAACTATTGTACTGCAGTGTCCTTACTATATATTTTTCCTTGGCTTACCATAGCTCCTTCTCACTTGAAATTTTGTAACCAAGGATGTGACCTGATCTATGTTCTTGCTATCAATATTTTCAATAAAAATATACCCAAAAAAAAAAAATCACTCAGTGTTTTTGCCTGTAAAGATTAGGACATGACTATAGTCTCCAACAGGGACCCGCTTCAATGCCCGCTTTAAATTCTTCCGGGTCTGAGAGCCAGACGGACCCAGCCCACGTAAAGCCCTGACGATTGATAATAGGTAGGATCAGACACCTTTAGGTATAAACTGTGCAAATAAACTTGGGATTCTGAAAGCGAACAATGTCTAGTGATGAATATGTAATGTCAAGTTTTACAATTTCGCTATGACATTTAATTTCTACATGTAAATTTATGTGTGGGGAAATTTTTTTGTAGATGGATTTTCATGTAACATTTGTATTGTGCTGTTTTGTGAAAACATTAATCACGTAACTATATATATATATATTTTTTTTTTACATTTATTTGTAGGTTGAACCAAATGCACTGTATCCATAACTTCATTAAAATTAATTAGAAAGGTACATTGTATTTTATTGCATTAGTACTTATTTCGTTATTTAGCACTTAACATACTCTTTGCAAGGCCTACAGCGTTCATTAGACTTGAAACATTGCAGAAAGAAGTATTAGATACATTTAGA
The DNA here is from genome assembly GCA_963921515.1 of Calotriton arnoldi. NCBI lineage: Eukaryota > Metazoa > Chordata > Amphibia > Caudata > Salamandridae > Calotriton > Calotriton arnoldi. The sequence continues at coordinate 27,618 of CAWUFW010017845.1, forward strand.
AAGTAAAGTTTTTTGCGTGGTTAAGGTTTTCACAAAACAGCACAATACAATTGTTACAAGAAAATCCATATAATAAAAAAATATATTTATATTATTTTTATTTATTTAAAGGTTGAACCAAATGCACTGTATCCATAACTTCATTAAAATTAATTAGAAAGGTACATTGTATATACACACGCACACACATCCACACCTGTTATTTTTCCATTAAGAAGAAATGAAAAAGTATGAGCAATGAACACAGGAACAAACTTGCATTGTATTGTAATTGCATTTATATAGCGCTTACTACCCCTGACGAGACGTCGAAGCACTTTTTCGGGGAGTAGCACGCTACTCCAGGACCCAAAGAGGATTAGTGTTGAATTTGTATAGTGAAACATGCAAGTACATTTTAAGTGGTGGATAGGTTACTCAGTTATTTGGATTCGGAAGGATAGCAGAAAGATAGAAGAGGAAAAAAAGGTTTGTATTTATATAGCGCTTGTTACCCCTGATGGGGTGTTGAAGCACGCTACTCCGGAAACCCATAAAGGATTTGTGGTGAATTAGTATAGTGAAATATGAAAGTAATTTGAGTGGTGGATATTAGTCAGTTATTTGGAGTGAGAAGGATAGCGGAGGGATAGAAGGGGAAGAAAGGTTTGCATTCATATAGCACTTGTTACCCCTGATGGGTGTTGAAGTGCTTTTCTGGTGAGTAGCACGCTACTCCGGAACCCAAAAAAGGATTAGTGTTAGTGTACACACAGTCTCTCACATACATTCACAATGCACACACACACCTGTAAACACACACTCAGCCTTTCACATCCATTCATACCTTCACACAGACGCACACCAGTACATACAAACACACACCAAATACACACCTGTACACACACAGCCTCTCAAATACACTCACACCTGCGCACACACCAGTAAATAGAAACACACACCGGCTCGCGCCCAGCATCTCACATACATTCACACAGACACTATTACATACACACACCTGTAAAAACACACTCAGCCTTTCACATTCATTCACACCTGCACACAGACGCACACCAGTACATACAAACACACACCAAATACACACCTGTACACACACAGCCTCTCAAATACACTCACACGTGCGCACACACCAGTACATACAAACACACACCTGCTCCCGCCCAGCATCTCACATACATTCACACAGACGGACACTAGTACATACACACACCTGTAAACACACACTCAGCCTTTCACATTCATTCACACCTTCACACAGACGCACACCAGTACATACAAACACACACCAAATACACACAGCCTCTCAAATACACTCACACCTGCGCACACACCAGTACATACAAACACACACCTACTCGCGCCCAGCATCTCACATACATTCACACAGATGGACACTAGTACATACACCTGTAAACACACACTCAGCCTTTCACATTCATTCACACCTGCACACACACACACAATTGTGCACACACCTGTAAATACACACTCACACCTGCACACACACACACTTGTACATACACCTGTAAATACACAATCATACATACCTGCAGTCTCTCACATCAGTGCATACTAAACACGCGCCTGTAAATAGTGTCTCCCGTGCATTCACACACCCACACACCTGTAACACAGTCACAGCTGCAGTCACACACACACACTTATAAATACGCGCACACACCTGTACACAGTCTCTCACATACATTCACACCTGCACACAGACATTTGTAAACACACACACACATGAATACGCCTGCATGCACACAGGACTCACCATGCGCCCGATGCCAATCGCAGCGCTGCATGACTTTGTCAGGGTACTGAAGCGCTAGACACATAATTCATGGGAGACAGCTAATAATTGCGCAACGAAGACAGCGCTTTGGGCCAAGCAGAGGGCAGGGAAGCGCTACACAAACGGCAATGCAATGATGTTTACACATGGTCGGCGCTTCACCAGCGTGCAGACATTATATTCTATACTGTGCTCTAGCCTCGGGAGCAGCGACAACGGGAGCAGCAACAGGGGGCCACGGGAGCAGCAACAGGGGGCACGGCGGAGAAGCACTACTGCTAAGCTGGCAAGGATCCTTCACCATGGCAGCAATCAACTCCACGAACATGAGAAGCAGGTCGGGCCCCAAGGACAGGGCCACGATCAGGGCCCCCGAAGCATATCCACGAGCCGCGAAGACATGACAATCGCGAGCATGATGAGCAGGGCAGCCCCGCACAGGAGAGGGCAGGGCCCCCACCGGAGAGGCCCGGGGGCGCAGATGCCAAGCAGGACAGACCCGGAGACACAGGGGCAGAGTGCCGTGCAGGCAGGGGCTCAGCTTGTTCTCTGCACTGCCCCGACCCAGCAGGGCCTGCACCCGGACAGCACGGACCCCGGACAGCCTGTCTGAGAGGGACCCAGCACAGCCTGTCCCCCGTCCGACAGGGACCCTGCACACCCCGTGATCGCTGACTGACCGGGCCCCAGCGCTCCCTGGACCCAGCACAGCCCGGCACGCCCCGCCCCACCTGCCCGGCTTCGCCACTTCCTCTATGGCTCTGGGTAAGTCAGGGAAATTACTGGCAGTCTATACAAATAATGAAACTGAATTATTCCGAGTTTAAAAATAAAACGGATGCCTCGAGAATTATAAAGTGCATGTAAGCTGTTTCTTAAAAGACCAGTGGTGCGCGCGCACCACAGAGGAGCGGGGGGGCGAGGGAGCCTGCCGTCTGTGCCGCGCGCTGATGCGCGTCCTAGACACGGATGGGAATGGGCGGAGCAAAGGCGGGACATGCGCCCACCTTTGCCCAACTGCGTACCGTTTTTTTTTTTTCAACACACGCTACAGCCAATGTGGGCTTCCGAAAGCAAAACAAAACGCACGAGCGTGTGGTTAGCTTTCTAAAGCCCTTTCTAGAGGTCTCGCGCTGCGCGAGCAGTTCTGCGCACTGCAATGCTAGGCGCGAGACCTAAAAAAACCAAGGTTTGCAGGAATGTTACTTGCATGCGTTAGGACATTAAAAGCAGTGTTTAGTGCTGAAAATGATTGCAATTACTGGCTAGATGCAAGCAATGTCAGCAAATATTGTTCTTCCAACCCTGGAAAAATGCAATCCAGCTCTCTAATGCCAAAGCATACATCACATTCTGGGAGCAGTAGTCTTCATTCCATTGAACTGAAAAAATGGACTAAGGCACAGAAAACAATAACTTGTTGAAACAAGCATTGTCAAAGGCAATAGGTCTTGCCTATGTGAGATTTATTGGCGTTGTCCAAGTTTGTTGTTGCTTTTTAGTTATTTTGTATAGTATGGTAAAGTATGACATGGTATGGTATGGCATGGCATGGCATAGTATAGTATAGTATAGTATGGTTTGGCCTGCTGTACAGTATTGTTTGGTATGGTATGGCTTTTTATTGTATATTATGGTATAGTATGGCCTGTCATTGTATATTATGGTGAGGTATGGCTTGGTATTGTATAGTATGGTTTGGCCTTTCATTGTAAAGTATGATATTGTATGGTATGGTATGGTGTGGCATGGTATGACTTGTCATTGTATAGTACAGTATGGTATGACATGGAATGGTATGGTATTGTATGGTATGGCCTGACATGGTATGGTATGGTATGGTATGGTTTGGTCTCTCATTGTAAATCAGGAGTCTTCAACATTTTCTGTATTAAGAGCTACTTATGATCAATACAAATCATCCTGAGCTACTAATATAATTATTCTTATAATAGTGACCACATCAGACAATAATATGTTAGTGGCCAACATATGTAAAATTACCTGCAGTGATCACCTGAGTGCATCAGACTGGACTGCTACATGTAACGTAAAAAAAGGCTTTGTCAATTTGCACTGCCTTTACGTCGGTGATACATAACAGCCATAGCTGAAATGCCCCTTGCAACAAGGTAATCATTTTTGTAATAAACCTTCTCAATGCCAGATGACTCATCGCTCAAATATCAGCTTTAAATAGATTTTGGAAATTCAAACAGCAGCTTATCAGTTCTCAAAAGACACACATTTTCCTCTATTAATAAACACTTTTCAATTTTGGTATACATATAGTCAGTAAAAACGTCCAATTTAGGAGGCTGCACTGGACACAGGAGAGCTAGTCACAGACAGCTGGAGAGCTACCAGTAGCTAACAAGCTACTTGTTAGAGAAGCCTGCTGTATAGTATGGTATGGTATAAACTGCTATTTAATAATAAGGTATGGTTTAATATTGTATTGTATAGTATGGTATGGCCTGTCATGGTATAGTAAGGTATGGTGTGGTTTGGTACAGTACTGTACTGTGCGGTACGATATAGTACTGTATGGTTCAGTACTGTTGGGTATGGTATTGCCTGTTATTGTAGAGTTTGGAATGATATGGCATGTCGTTGTATAGTATGTTTAGATCTGTCATTGTATAGTATGGTATGTCCTGTCATTGTATGGTATGGTAAGATATGGTATGGCCTGTCATTGTATAGTCAGGTATGGTGTGGTTTGGTACAGTACTGTACGGTGCGGTATGGTATGGTACTGTACGGTGCAGTACTGTTGGGTATGGTATTGCCTGTTATTGTAGAGTATGGAATGATATGGCATGTCGTCGTATAGTATGTTGTGGCCAGTCATTGTATAGTATGGAATGTCCTGTCATTGTATGGTATGGTAAGATATGGTATGGCCTGTCATTTTATAGTATGGAATGGTGCAGCCTATCATTGTATGGTATGGCATGGCATGGCATGGCAAGGCATGGCCTGTCATTGTAAAGGCTGGTATGGCCTGTCATTGTATAGGTGTGGTATGTGTGGTATGGTATGGTATGGTATGGTGAGGTACAGTACGGTATGGTATGGCGTTGTATGGTATGGCATGTCTTTTTATAGTATGCTATGGTCTGTTATTGTATAGTATGGTATGGCCTATCATGGTATGGCATGGTATGGTATGGAATATCATTGTATGGTATGGTCTGTCATTGTACAGTATACAGTAGTGTTATACAATATAATATACAATATATACAAACTCCTTCTCATACCTAGCAACAAAGGCATGGAACAAGCTACCCCTTCATCTCCAGAACTTCCCATCTCTTCCAGATTTCCAAAAGTGCCTGAAGACATGGCTGTTCAGCTAATCAACTGGACCCTGTCAGCGCCTGGATACCCTCACGGGTGACAAGAAGCATTCTACAAATCTACTTATTGATTGAGTATGCTATGGCCTGTCATTTTATAGCATGGTATGATATGGTCTGCCATTGTACAGTATGGTGTGGTATGGCCTGCCATTGTATATCACGGTGTGCTGTATTGCCTGTTCTTGTATAGTATAATGATATTCATGTGTGATACTGAAATGGTGTGTACTGGCAATATGGAACTGGTGTGTGAGTGTGTGTATGTGTTTGGCACTAAAGCAATGTGTGTTTGATGCTGAAGTGAGTGTTCTGTGTAGGATCTATGTGGCATGTGAGCTGGTCCTTGAGCCAGCTCCCCCAATGCTGCTCGATCAGCAGACCATCCCAACTCTGCCGATCGCGTTCACTCTGTCACTGCTTGCATCCCCGCATTGCTGCTCCAGCCTCTATTAGTGTGCTTTACTTGTTTAATAGCCTCCTTGTAACACTGTTGTTGTCTTCTTTATTTTAACTAATATAGACAAATTTTCTATCACTTCTGTCATCATTGTTGTTCAATATACTAAACGTTTGTTGTAACACTGTAGCAATTCTCTGATACATCGTTGCCCGCATCCTGTCCTTGCTTTTCCAGAGCTGACCCACCTCCCCACTCACTCTTTTCCCACATTGTAATGCCACTTCCTGCCACCCAGCGCCCCTCCAACCTACTTAATGGAAGTCGCAGCATGGGCATGCAGCGGATGCACCACCGGCGCGCTGAAGGCAAGCCCATGTGTGCCCATCCGCACCTGGGCCATGCCCAGTGCCAGGACCATGGCCCTCCCGTTACCCACAGATACACTGCTGCCAAATTCCAAGCACTGGACCCTGCAGCAACAACTGCTGCTGCAAATCTCCTTAAACCACAGTAGGACCTTTAACATACTGGAACTGTCACCTGACCTGCAACACCGAAGCATCCACATGCACAAAGAGAATCACCACCACACTGATCCCAACCGCTTCAACACAGTACTGCCTCCTGCTCAGCGCACAATATCTCTGCAAGCATGCCACCAAGATGTGGGACACCATCACCTACCTCACCCCCAATGTCATCTTCCTCACCCATACCCGGCTCAACCCAGCATCTGCTCCTGACATTGCCTCAGCAACGGTCAATGGCTACAAAATTGCACACTGAGACTGCATCAACAAACACAGAGGTGGAGTCACCATAATTCACAAAGAAACCATCCATTGCACCACTGCGGGCATCACGACCCCGATCATTGAACACCTCAACTTCCAACTCCACACTGATGGCAAAACTACCATCAGTGGCACCCTTGCCTACAGACCACCCCAGCTTCTGTGACACCATCCCTGAATTCATCGCCCCGCTCGCCATCGACTCCACACACTACATTTTCTTTGGTGACCCCAGTTTTCACCTCAGCGATCCCAATGACACTAATACCACCAAGGTCCTAAAAAGCATGGGCAAAATCAGCTTCATCCAGCTTGTCACCAACCTCACTCACATTGGAGGACATATACTCGACCCTATCTTCACAGCCAGTGACAGAGTCAAGTACAGCCACGCAACTGAGCTGACCTGGAAAGGATGATGTCATTGTACACTTCACCATTGCAGTACCACCCGGCATCGCCACCAAGCTGCTTAGCATTGCCCACCAGAACTGGAGCAAAGTATCTGAGAGCTAGTGGTCTGATGCCCTCAACACCACCTGCCCCAGCACCACAACCAATCTTAAACAGACATTCTCTGCATGGATCATCAACTGCACCAACAGAAACACCCCCGTCCAACCCATCAAACCCAAGAGATCTTCCAAACAGACCACAGAACTGAGAACCACCAAACAAAACTGCAAACCACTCAAAAGGAAATGGAGTACCAGCAAAGAGCCCACAGACCGTGCCTCTTTTAAGACCTCCCTCAACCTATACCACCAACTCCTGAAAGTGACAAAAGGAGTGCCCTCAACGACCACATCAAAGCCTGTTCAAACCACAAAAAAGAACTCTTCAATGTCGTCAAAGAATTCTCCAACCCTTCAGCCACCATCACCCCTTCCCAGGAACTCTGTGATACCCTGGCAGACTTCTTCTATGAAAAGATCTCCACCATCTATAAAAACAATGCACCCCAAACCAGCATGGCTGACAACCTCAGCCTCCTCGCTCCAACAGACCTGAACCCCTACTTCATGTTTACCACCTGGCATCAGCTCACCACTGACAACACCACAACCATTATGAGCATGGTCCACTCAGTAGCACCCACGGACCCCTGTCCTCACCAGATCTACAACCTCAGGAGCAAGATAATCAGCAACAAACTCACCACCATCCTCAGCTCATCCATCACCATGGCCACCTTCCCCAAAGAATGGAAATACGCAGACTTCAAACCCCTTCCCAAGAGACCTTCAGCCAACCCCAGCAAACTATCGCCCCAGCTACCTGCTCACTTTCCCCACCAAGGTCTTCAAAAAGGCCATAAATCATCAACTCACAGAGCACCTGGAGAGAAACAACCTTCTGGACACCTCACAATCTTGGTTCCACTCCAACTACAGCACTGAAATCACCCTGATCTCGGCCACTGATTACATAAGAACCCTTCTTGACCAGGGACACATGGCGGTCCTGATCCTCCTCGACCTCTCAGCAGGGTTCAACACTGTATCCTATGACACCCTTATCAAGAGACTTCTTCACATTGGAATCCAAGGAGACACCCTCAAATGGCTTGCCTCATTCCTCACCGGCAGAACACAGAGAATCTGCCTACCATCTTTCACCTCGAAACCTAAGAACATCATCTGCAGTGTCCCTCAAGGCTCGTCTATCAGCCCTACTCTGTTCGACACCTACATGACCCCCTTAGCCATTATCGTCAGAACCCATGGACTAAGCATCATAGCCTACGCAGCCGACACCCAGCTCATCCTCTCTCTCTCAGAAGACCCATCCACCACCATTATCAACTTCCGCTTGTGCATGACAAGCATCTCCGACTGGATGAGAGACAACTTGCCTATAACTGAACACGGACAAGACTGAAGTATTGCTCTTCAGGAACAACACTTCTCCATGGAGCAACTTCTGGTGGCCCTTAGAACTAGGATCCTCACCGACGCCACAGACCTAGCATGCAACCTTAGCATCATCCTTGACTCCAAACTCACCATGCAAAACCAGATCAACACAGTATTCTCTGGCTGCTTCTTCACCCTTTGCATGCTCCGTTAGATCTTCAAATGGCTCCCCATCGACGCTAGATGAATTTTCACTCAAGCCCTTTTCACCAGCAGGATGGACTACTGTAAAACATTTTATGTAGGAATCTCCTCTCACCTCCTGAGAAGACTACAGACCATACAAAATGCAGCAGCCAGACTCATCCTCGACATCCCCAAGTGGACCCACATCACCCCCCACCTCAAGAAGCTCCACTGGCTCCCCATCCAGAAGAGATGTCAATTCAAGATGTTGACACAAACCTACAAGGCTCTACACAACCAGGGACCAGCATACATTAACCACTGCCTGAACTTTCACCAACCCTCCAGGTACCTGCGCTCTGCCTCCCTTGCTCCCCCACTATATCCACTGTAGCAACATTGGAGACGCTCCTTCTCCTATCTCTTTCTAAAATCCTGGAACAAACTCCCCCTTCACCTACAGAAATCAGCCTTGCTGCTTGAATTCAGGAAAGGATTTAAGACCTGGCTGTTCAACTGATCCTTCCTCGCAGCAGGGTCACCAGCACATGAATACCCTCACGGGTGACTAGCCGCGCTCTATAAATTCCATTTGATTGATTAATTGATTGATGTGTGACACAAGTGATGTGTGTGCGTATCATTGAATTTATGTGCTTTTAACATTGAAACGAGGTGTGCTAAGTACTCGATGACGCACAGGAATTTGGCACTTAAAAAGTATGTGCTACTGAGGTGAAGTGCAGGGGATACTGAAGTGCTTTATACAAATGGCACTGAATTGGATGTGTTTGACATGGAAAGGGCATGGAATGTGATGTTGAAGTTTAAGGCTCTTAAATACTGTATGATACCCGAAAATGAACTGTAAGCACCTGCAGGTATTGGGCCGGAAGGTATACCAGAATGAAGGTCCATGCATTTATTGCTGGACGATGCTTCAATATAAATTCAAATCAGTTCTTGGGTGATTATTGTCTAAAGCAGAGGGCTCTTTTCTGACTCCTCTTCCCCTCTCAATAGTAGTAAAGTGTTCAGGGTTCTTGAGGGCAATTCCATAAAAAAAAAAAATATGTCTTCAGATGAGTGAAGAACCAATTCAACAATGCTTGAAAAGTGTCTTGAACAGTATAATCTGTCGCTATACCCATGTTTGTGAGTAATGCACATTTGCAATGAGATATCTCTACATTTTGAATTGTTCCGGTGGAGCAGAGCAGTGCAGCACAGAAACAGTGTGGGTGCAGTGCGAGGCAAAGCAGCTGTGTGGAGACGCTTTGGTCTCGGCTCTAGCTCTAGCTTCGGTTTCGGCGGCTTCGGAGGCTGCCGCGAGATCCACTACAGCTCCAGCTCCAGCTACGCTCCATCTGCCAGCCGAAATTCGGCCAAATGCTACCCGGGTGACGGTGGTGGCGAGAGAAGCTAGCGGGTTGGTGAGAGGCGGTGTCAGCGTCAGCCGCGGATCCTGAGGCAAGTTTCGAGACGGGAGCCGGGACCTGACCTGAGCCTGAGCCTGAAAGGTTGAGACGGCCGGCGGCCGAGCATCATCTGCAACGACGGCGGGAGAGGTGGTGAAGCAGCGGTGAGTGGCAGTGAGTGGTGGTGAGGTGGCGAGGTGGGGAAGCTTACCCAGCCAATAATCTTGCTTAACCACCCTCCGCCGGGGATCCGTAAATTTCTAGGCTCCGCTGCTACCCGCTATCCCCCTTCCCCTCCCCCCTCACGGCCTTTCCCTGCAGAGAAAATCACTGTAAGGGCTGCAAGAGCTGAGCAAGAGCTGCAGCCACGCTACTGAGCACCAGCATCAGCATTAGCACCAGCTGACCTTTGACTCTCCCTAGGGGGTACCCTCGTGGTCATCAACGGGTCAACAGCTGGTCAATAGCTACAGTAGTAGCAGAGTCGTCTGGCAAGTGGTGCCATTGAAGAGAACCAGAGGGAATCAGAGGAGCCAAAGGAGGAGGGTTCCAGAAAAGAAAAAAAAAATCCACGGAGACCCACGGAACCCCACCGGGGTAGGTCTGTGGACAAGCAGGTGGAACCCCTTGAGGAACTAATTAGGAGATTGCCAAGCCAGAGCAGCAACACTGGACAAAGGAAGGAGATCTTAAAAGTGTGCGATCAGCCAGCCAGCCAGCCAGCCAGCCAGGAGGCCGGTGTCCTATAGGGCAACAATAACAAAAATAACAAACAAACAACAATCAACAATCAGCCAATGAATAATAATAGTACACAACAACAATAAAAGACAAACACAATAACAATCAAGAAATAATCCAAAGCACATCATCCAACGATCGACTACGGAAGTAGATCTGGATAAATGAAGGACAGTTAAGGACAACCAAGCAAGCAAAGCGCAAACAAAGTACAACCTAAGGCAACCTAGGGCAACTCAATCAACTGAATCAACTCAATTAACTCAATTACTGCCCAACCTCAATACAAGGAAATACAACGAGTGGAGTACAAGGAGCACAAGGAGATTAAGGCACAAAGTCACCAACCCTAAAGGAACTCACAAAAGGTGCCCCCAATTATCAGCTGCGCAGGTGGGACACCAGAGAAGGGGACAGCACTCCAAGCTCCATAAAAAATAAATAAAAAAAAGAATAATTTAAAAAAAAAGAATTCTAGAACCCGGTCAATTCAGCACCTCCCCACTCGGCCGGCTATGAGGTCGGGCAGAGTAAGAAGGACTATTACAAAACCAACCCTAAAACGTACCAAAAGGGAGGCTGCACTAACGGATCATGGAAATATGACAGCTACAAATAATGGCATCAATGAAATAAACGACATCAAGGATAGTTAAAGCATCACAAAAAAACTAGCTTCTGCCCGATAGCAAGCATAGAAATCAGAAACGATAACAGCCCAGCAGCCACAAAAGAATCAGGAAACGCAAATCATTCCAGCATTATAATAAAAAGGGAAAAAAAAGACAAAACAGAAGAGCTTATAAGTATAGAGGGGGCCGACCACAGTAAGAACTTACAGGTACATGCATCAACCATTTTTGCAAGCGCAAACGGTGCGATTCGCAAAAATCGGCCGTTTGCGCCCGCAAAAAGGGCATTTGGAATGCATGAAGGGTCAAGGCATTCGCAATTTGAGAATTCGCAATTAATTGCGAGTTCTCAAATTGCAATTTGATTTAAGGAATCGCATTTTGCGATTCCTTAAATGCAATGCAAGAACCACTTTGAAGTAGCGATTTCGCTACTAGGGCGCAAATTACCATGAAGTTGAACTTCATGGTAATTTGCAAAACTTTGAAAAATGCACTAAAGTGCATTTTTCAAAGTTGTAGGTTACACACACACACATGTCCTTTGGACATGTGTGTGCGCTAACATTTGTGCACAGATCAATTTCAGGGTGCAACAGGGTGTCCTTTTGACACCCTTGCACCCTTGAAGTAGCATGCGCAATTTGCGTGTACCAATTGGTACTCGCAAATTGCGCATGCATTCCCATTCATTCCTATGGGCCTGTAGGCCCATAGGAATGAATGGGAAGCCATTCCTTATTTGCGACTCGCAATTTGCGAGTCGCAAATAAGGAATGTGTAGGAATCGCTATTTTTATAGCGATTCCTACATGCATAGGCTTTGCGAGTCCTTAATTGCGATTCCTTAATAATCGCAATTTAGGACTCGCAAAATCCTACCTTGATGCATGTGCCTGTAAAACTTTTACCAGCCAAAAATGTATACTAAATTCACTTTTTTAAAAGATCCGACCAAGGCAATCTATACAACAAATGAGGAAATCGTGGGCCTGCAATCCCCACTGCAACCTGGGAGAATAGAACATCCTTTAACTCAATCACTAGGAATAACAAAAGTTACAGTTGCAGATATACACACGGATAAAAGGCACAGGGCACTTAGCCCAAGCTGGCCGAGAAGCCCACCGGGGAATATAACTCATGGAGGACAAACCACTGAGGGGCTTGCGGAGGCCAGCAGCTCGAAAGATAGTCCATTAACAAGCCAACAGGGCCAGGAAACCACGCCTAGCGGCAACAAGAACATGTGGGTTAAAGAATCTGCAAGCACCCTAACATATCAGGGATCCAACGACTCGGGGGACTTGAAGGACCAACTAGCTTCCCCTTCCGAGCGGAAACCACAGATTGGCCAAAATAATAGGATCACGACAACTCCACCAAAAAACAGTTCTCCAACATCGCCAAAGGGCTCTCAAACTGGCCCCCCGATAGCTTCAAAACAGCAGAAGGAAACCGTCAAAGTCGACTCCCCCCCGCATTGCCACACAAAGATTCACGCATCACAGATAGTGACATGTCCTTCCTTGCGTCACAAGAATTGGAGAATTTAGTGGCTTCATACAATTTAAAACCCACCATAAATTGCCCCCAGGAGGCACCAATCAGAGTGCACAGAGAAGGGAGCAGCGCCCCATCAGACACATTTTCGGCAATCCTACTAAACACTATTCAGCTATCAGCAACAGCACAGCAATATCAATCGGACAAACTAGATATGCAGCTAACTGTTCTTCACACATTAGTAGAAATTACCTCCGGGATAGATAGGAAACTTGCAGATCTTAATGGCCTCATCAAAAGGGGGCAGGAAGCAGCCCAAGCAACTTAAATTCAACAATCCGACTGCATCTGTGCCCCAATAATTGATACACTATCAACGCTACCGATAATGCTAGGGAGTCTTCTAGCTGACCTAAAACTAAAAGCGCCAGCGCAAATTACAACTCGAGCCACGCAGGAAGCACCTCTCAAAACGAACAATCAACCGAAATTGACAACATTCAGGTCATACATCAAAAAGCAGGGAACATACCTCCCAACCCAAAACAAACCCCAGAAAACTCCATCTTAAGCAACTCAATAGAAGAAAGCGCCAACACAGAGGCATTTAAGTATGCAAGAGCACGCCGAAAACAAAAAAGGAAGGAGAGAAACAGGAAAATATTAGCGGTGAGTTACATGGAGGAGAATCAGCCAGAGGCATCTTCTGGGGAAAGGGAGAAAACAAGGAATTCTCTGATTTCTACCCCGGTTAAGAAGACACCGCAAATAAATAAAAGACCAAAAGCCATAAGGAATTCAAACACGCCGGAACCTTTAAATCCAACGAAGCCACTTGAGATAACATTCGACCAGTTGAGGCTGAAGGCGAGCAGTACGGCAACACACATACAACAAAGCGAAAGAACAGATACGGACAAAATCATACAGAATAGTTTAATTAGAGAGGTAGAAAACCCACCAAAGGAAGACACACAAAGTAGGATCAAGCCGGCCAATGAGCAAGCACTAGAGGATACCCACGTAAGCAGCATTGCTACCCGCAATATGACAAACGACAGCCAGCACTCACAGAGGTCTAAATTTCACAAGGTCGTTCCATCAAAAGAGACAGACATAATTCTATTCGTTCCAGAATATAAATCCAGAGGAAGAGTGGATACCCTAAATAGGGGAAACATATTGAGACTTCTCCATTCTATCAAAGGTCTGGACAAAATTAGCTCAACAGACTTGCTCGGTGTCGAATTTCAAACAACACAGAATCAACAGTGTCAAGAAACAACAAAGACAACATGGAAATCAAACGAGATAGCAGACTTAATTCGGGAAGAAACCAATAAATTTAGTCAGTGGGGAATAAGGCTAGAACCAGGAAAAAGAATAGCCTATCCTACTCCCCTCTTAGAAGAATGCAACAAAGTTCCTTCGCAGTCTGCCACATCAATTTTGAAAGGAGAACGCAGCAATTCCCCAGGACCCCATCGGAGCCTCTCAAATACCGAAAACTCAACAATACATTCAACTGCACCTATCTGGGTAAAAATACAACGTACAATAACAATGGCGGGTACACAGTGACAAGGGGTCTTCGATCCACCCCCTACACCCGTCGACCTAACAAAAACTAGATTGTGCATATGGAATATTAACGGATTGGCGAATAAGTTGGAGGATCCTGATACACTGAATTACATAAAATCATTTGACCTGGTACTATTACAAGAAACCTGGGAAGAGAACGAGATAGCCATACAAGGATACACGTCACATATCGTCCCAGCTATCAAAGGGTCAACCTTTGGCCATCGTTCCGGTGGCCTGATGTCATTTGTTTCAATACTCACCGTAGGAACAATAGTAGGGATTAAGGTTAAAATTGCAGCTCCAAGCGCCATTCAGGCAATAGCCATAACAACAAAAATTAATAAGGTAGACCGGCCACTTATAATAATCAACACATACATTCACCCAAAGCATAGGCAGAAAGCGGCTAAAGAATTGGTCAATTAATTGGTAAGAATAATAGAAAAGTGGGACGCAGAGAACATAATCCTAGCACCTCGGATTTTAAACGAATAAGGTGCAAGCCGGATAAAATTGAAGAGCTATCCAATAAAGCAAACATACAAATCAATCGCGAAAACAATCTGATAGCGAACCCAATAGAGGCCTGGGAGGGTTTTACAAAGGACCTTGGGATAAGATTTGCCACAAAGACGAGGACCCATATGGGGAGACCACGGGGCCCTGTTCCAGGGAAGGCAACCCTTCGCGAAATAAAAAACCTCAAATGGAATATAAGCCAAGCCTTAAGACAGCTGCGCAAACAATCACAATGCCTAGCCCTGCAAAGCGAGTTACGGCAACTGAAGGCAAAGTTAAAAAAGAGGATTTGGGAAAAGAAAAAACAATTGAATGAAGACTTTTGGGCAAAAATCTTGCATGACTCGAAACTCAAAAACAGCGCCCGGTTTTGGTGGACAATAAATAACCTACAACGACCAGCGCATCAAGGTATCAATTCACACATTGCAGAATCTGACTGGGCACACCATCTGTACAAGCACTTTATGATAATTATCATGAGGGGAATTCTCCCGAGGAAAGTATGTGGACTACCGAGAGGAACAAGAGAGATCACAACTCTGACAGCATTAGACAAAGGAATGGCGAGGACAATGAGCAAACAAAGTACCTTGGGGTGGAACGTACAACGGCCTTTAAACCATCATAATATAGCAAAGAAGTTAGCAACGAAATAACAGCAGCTCGGATCAAGCTACAAAGCCAGAAGGAGCCCCAGGACCAAATGGAATCCCGCCAATACTGTAGAAGTATGATGCAGAATTCTGGAGCAACACACTGGTACCAGTCTTTAAGAGCATTCAGGAAACAGTAACAAGCCCGGCTTCCTGGAAAGGATCGATAATCAGCCCAATTTACAAACAGGGCGACAGGAGTTGCCCCAACAATTACCGTCTCGTCGACATAGAGGCGAAGTATTATGCGGGGCTAGTCCTAGAAGAATTATCATCCTGGGCACTGTCCAAATACATCATTCCCGTAAATCAAACAGGGTTTTGTAGAGGGCATGGCACCACTACTAACATCATGGCGCTAACCTTGCTGATAGACACGGCCAAAGCTGCAAAGAGCTCGTTATTTTTATGTTTCATAGATTATATTGAAGCTTTCGACCACGTAGATCGAGCCAAACTCTGGCAGAAGCTGGAAAAGTGGGGGATTCCTAAGCCTCTCCTCAATCAGTTGATCCTATTACATACAGATACCTGGGTCAAGATCAAGCTGGGAGCCGGGACGCACCTCTCACGGCGAATCAATACCTCCAAAGGCCTAAAACAAGGGTGTGTTCTAGCCCCCATGCTTTTTAACCTCTTTTTAGCAGACCTCCCAGGGGAATTGGATAATAGTATATCGCACGCCCCACGCCTAAGAAATATCTCACTGTCCAATCTCCTATACGCAGACGACCTGGTTTTAATAAGCCGGACGCCAATCGGTCTCCAACATCTGTTGGATACCACTAACAAATTTTCGCAATGTAATGCATTACACATTAACTTAAAGAAAACAAAAATTATGGCAGTGAACTATAACAAGACCAAGAAAATCACGTGGTACCTGGACGGGAGCAGCCTAGACCGGGTAACCAACTACAAGTACCTCGGAGTTCTACTTGACAGCAGAGGTTCGTACAAACCCCAAATGGAGGCCTTGCGACGGAAGGGCACCATGAGCTGCCTCGCAATGAAATCCCTGAAGAAAGTCCTACCAGATCGAACATTAGATCCCCTATTACAGGTGATTTGAGCAAGTCTGCAGCCAATGCTCACATACAGGAGCGAACCAATGCAAGGGAAAGATGCGACAGTTTTAGACAAAACAATTGGTAGGTCATACAGAACAATCTTTCGGCTACCAAACTATGTGTCACCTGCTCAAATACGCCTGGAATTTGGCCTTTAGAAGCAAACCGTGGAAAGAAGGGGTGCTTATATAAAAAGCTGGCACAAGATCAGAGGCTCTGAGCAGGGATCCCTAAATGCACATCTATGGTTTGAACTGTCACACCGAGAGAAATCACCCCCCAGAGAGTACTTACTGGAATCATTGGAAAGGCTTGAATTGACTAACCTCTGGGAATCCCCAATAGATCATAAGAGCTTCAAAAAGGTCGTAACCAAAGTAACAAAACTGATATCCTCAATAGAAGACAAGGAAACTTTGGCCAAGCGGCTTCACGGATGGGCAGTACTTAGCGATTACGCAGCTCTTACGCCACAAGCTTATCTAAAAATGGGGGTTAAACAAGAGATAAAAGAAAAAAAAATTAAATTGCGCTTGGGCGTTATACCAATTCTCCCTCACTTGCCGCCGTGGAAAAGGAGACCAGAGGAACAGTCCTGCCGTCTTTGTGGATCAGGAAAAGAGGATCTAATACATATAATTTGCACTTGTCCAAGCCTGTCAGACATAAGACATGCCTTGCTTCGACCAACATTGAATCAGAAGGGCATCAGGATCTGCAGGCAGGCAGTAAAACTATGGGGCATATTCACAAAGAGCCATCGCCGAATTAATGGCACTTCATCGCAGCCAAAGTCATGATAAATTTACCCCCCGTTCACAAGCCGGTGTAAACAGCCCACAGCACCAGTTTACCCGCGTTAGCAGCCGCAAAAAACATCACCACAGAGGACCCCCGCAAATATCTCTAATGAGATGCAGAGTAGGCGTTCCCGTGACAAAAGTCGAGACAACATCACACCTCAACATTCTCAACGACCAGCCACATCGGCAATAAAAACACAAAACAGGCGATAAGGCGCGTTAGCACCAGGAAATTTACACCTGCTCTGACCTGGTGTAAAGTCGGACGGCAGCCAGCACCACAAAAGGGAGTACAGCCTGGGCCACATCCGAAGGGCAAAAGATGCCATGGAGCCACACATCATGCGGCCCGGACACCCAAGGGGGCCACAACACCCACCGACACCACACCCAGGCCCGCAACACCCCCCCCCCGGGACCACCCCCAACCCCGGACTAAGAAACTGCACACCAACACCACGAATCCCAAAACAAACATTTTGCCTGATGTCGCACAAGCATGAAAATAAACATACATGCATGGCCAGAAAATGGAGAATCAGTCATACAGCAATGCAATCACTAACACAAAACACCATACAAACAAAAGCAGAAACAACCCTTAGGATGAGTCCTAGCTGCTCCTCACCGGACAATCCATAGCACACAGCCTGGAAGACCAAATCCAAGAGAAAAAGGTCTGCCATGCGCCCAACAAAGGAAAGAGAGGTAGAGAGCGAGGGAGAGAGACGGAGTGAGATAGCACAAGCAGCGCAAGGCCCCTCGGGCACCTGGCTCCACATGCCAACATGTGTGTGTGCATCGCCATCCGTACACCATGAGCCCAAGGCCGTGTCCCAATCTCAGCGCCAAAGCCACATCACATTCCGAAAACGCAAGTTGCAGTCAGACAAACATCAGGGATGAAAGCACCATTGTCCCAATGCAGAAGGCGTGAGGACACCTGCACCTCTGACCTTGGTCCAGAATGCGCCTGGAACACCCTGATAGAGATGCAATGGCAGATGGGGACGACTCCCACACCACGCATTCTGCAAATGAACCATCCGACTCATCCACAGCCCACACACAGAAGCCCCTGCCTGTGGTACCCCCGCATGGGATGCCCTTGACACTCATGGAAACAGCAACCCATTGCCCACAACGTTGCACACACATTCGAATCATTGCTCAGAGCTGTGGCATATCCTTCACACAACTGCCGCAGTCCAGAAGAGTGCCTGTTCACGAGACGCACCAACGCAATGGCAGGCCATACCGGGCACATGCACAGCCCCCGTCACGTGGAACAGTACCGTGCACGTATGCTGCATTTACTGGGTGCACTGGCAGTGCTGCGGATCAGTTACAGGCTCAGCTTCTGCATTGCCCACGTCACCTGCGTCCAGCCCTGGTTCCACTGCCGAACATGCACATTCGAGTGTCCCATGGATGTCTACCTATCCAACACAACTGTTAATGAATTGGACTATGACTTGTGTCTGCGCCCCCTGTTGGATCACGAACAGGAGTGTAACCGAGACAGCCATGCATGGGATGCCTTGACATACTGCGAATGTATTGGTAGTTGTGCATGGGAGATTGCACAATTTCTCGTGTGCAGTGACCACATCGAGGCGCTCCCCTATTGGGCTGTGTTGCGGATCGGTGAGACGGCGTGGGCTGAGCACACCTGCCCGGACCACCTAATGGATTGGCTCACCCTGGTGTTCCTTGAACACGACAACGACGTACTATTGGAACACATTGCACATGAAGCTGCACGGGCATTCATGGACGAGTAACTACGTTCCTGCAGCCACATCCGATTGCCACCCACAGCACATGGCCCAACAACTTGTTGCATAGTGGGGATTGCTCACATATCCCACCACAACAGAGGACACGTCTTCCTTCGGTCGGGCTCTGGATGCATGTGCGTGGAATAACGCGTGTGTACACACACCTGTGCAAGGTGACGCAGGTCCATGGTCGGAGCAACACAGCGTCGTCTGGCAACGTTGCCAATTCGGACACACTGCTGGGGGAGAGCACACACATGGCAATGTAGCAAGACATGTGAACCTGTCCGACCCTCACACCTGATCACTGTCGGCAGAGCAGACAATCGGCGCACCCCGGAGGCAGAGCACCATGCAGACCCCACGTGCAATGAGTTGTGCCCCCTCACACGGGGCAATGTGCAGACACCAAACAACACATGACTCATCAAGCAAGGCAAGGTGGGCTGTGAGCGTTGCCATCTGTGATGAATGTTGTCCATTTCAGCCCCAACATTATCTGAACCTCGACATGTACCCATGCTGCGTGTAAGTGTCTTAAGCATGTCCCTGCCTGTTGTGGCCGTTGTCTCGTCCGTACTGACACGCACATGCCAATAAAGCCTATGCCACTCCACTGGTGTCTAACTGTGAGGTGTGTTGTTTAGATTGTCCACTCGTGTGCCACAATGAGCATCGTCCCAACACAGGGAGGAACTGACTGACGCATGTGCAATGGGGGTGTGTCCCTTTGGCAAGCTCCACCTCTGTGAGCCAGACATTGTTTTTGGATAGGTGCTGGACGACATGTGCACTCACATGACTTCAGCTATGTGTGTATGGTGTCCAACCTCTGACCATGTGGAGCAATGTCATACATCACAACAGAATGTGTCCACACAGATGTGTGTAAGTCGGTATGCGACGTGAAGTTCTGCTGTCACACGTGGTGTGGGACACCACTCCTGGCCTGCCACCGTTTTGGTCACTCCTACACACGGCCCTATTCAACAAATGGACGTGTGCCTACGTTGGCGTGTTGTGAGGTTGCTGTTGATGTGCAATGGGGACACAGCCAGTACTCACCTTCACAGTCATCCAATTGGCCATGTGTCTCAGGGATAGACATGCGCATAGATGTCAGTTACCAGGGTGTACCTTCATGTGCAATCATTGTCCCTACATCCAGCCATACTTCCATACGTGAGTGAACAGAGTGATGACACATCTGTGTGATTTAGAATGTTTTATTCACATTCAGGTGATTGACGGAGCTGGAGCTGTACCTGGCCATCCAAGACCACATCACATGGAAGACAGTGGTGGGCCAACCAGAGTCCTTTGGGGATTGCACAGTGATTGGGAAGAGGGAGAGTGCAGTCCACAGCAGGATTGCTGTGTGATTGGCCAGCGGTGAAGAAATGGCAGTCCGTGTCGGGGTCCGGGTGAATGTCGCAGAGTGTTCCGGAGGTCAATAGGAGGTATTTCCCAGGGCATGATGCATAGGTCATGACCAGGCAGAAACAGGCCATATGGCGGTGATGGATGCTACTGCCTCCTTCCTCACACAGTAGTTCCCATCCCCTTCTCACTCCCCTGATACGGGTTCTGTGTCCGGTGTGTCCAGTGTGTGTGGCGGGGTGATGGCTGCATCGCTGTGTGCCCCTGACACATCAGACTGCGTAGGTGATGGGGCAGCATCACAGTGTGCCACGGACACATCAGGGGTCGGAGCTGTGTGTGTCAATGTTCCCGCTGCAGTCATCTGGGAACGGCTCAGTGGCAGCATTGGCAAGATGGAGTACTGCAGGGCACTGCTGTTCCCAGCCACTACTCGCTGGTGTCCAGCCGTGGCAGACATACTTCCAGCCTGCATCTGCTCCATGGTCTCCATTGCCCTCCGCATCTGTGCCAACTCTGTGCTGTCATGGCTGGTGCCTGTCTGACCAGACAATTCCTGTATTAGACTCATGGCACTAGCGAGGTTAGCCAAGGTCTGTGGCGGAGCATGGTGCGTACAGGGGGTGTCCGATAGGGACACTACGTGGTCCCTGATGGGACTCAGACACCCACGTATGGCATCGAGTTTGGCTGCCCCGAGCTCGAAACCCACCAGCAGCTGATGAGCTAACTCCACCTGGCAACCCAACACACGCCGTTGGAATTCCATGTATTGGTCGGGGGGGTCCTGGGAGACAGCCGTGGTGGTGTGTGTTTCCTGCTGTGTGGTCTGTGCAGGTGGTGTGGTCACCTTGAGGCAGCTGGCCTGGCCTGCTCCTGGGGGTGGGGTGCAGAGGCTGTCCAGCATCCGTTGGAGGGTGTCTTGACATATGTGCAGGTTGTCCTCTTCATCATCAATGGTGGGATGTGTGGTGTGTTCTGCAGGGGGTGTTTGTCCCTCTGCAATGTAAAGGGGAGATGCAGGTTAACAGAATTTCACATCTATGGTGATGATTTGCAGATGTTTACATTCAGACTGCATGCCAATGTACATTGTGACTGTTTGGGGGGAGCTGGCTATTTGATGGCAGTCAGTGTGTTTTTCGACTACATGACGGATGTGTGGTAGTACCCGTACATTATCATCACACAGTGGCAGGCAATGCCAGATGTGAGTGTACAGTTACTACGCACGAGCGGAACCTGTTGTGAGCTCTGTCCTGTGGTGCTGGTGTCGCACTTTGTACCACATTGCCGTCATTGCTGATGTTCTGTGATTGCTATGTGTGTGTGCTGCATTGTGGGGGAGTTGCCCCTGCAGCTCTGATTTCGTGTGGCCTTCTCCCTTTGAGGCGGGGTGCCTTTGAATTGTGTGCTTTTCGGGGCCTGATTTGCTTTTGACTTGGGTCAAATGTGCTCGCGGACTGTTTTTGTGGCCTGGTGCATTGTTCGTCTGCTGCGTGTATTGTAAGGCATGGGTTGTGGGTGCACGTGGACCTGCTCCTTTACGGATGTGATCCGCACTTGGCTACCTCCATGTCGCTTCGTGGGCCGTGTCATTTTTTTGGGGCAGTTGCCTTGCTATCGGACATGCAGTGTTACTTGCATAGTCAGTGTTGGTCACAGAGCCGCTGCTTTGCTGGATTCAGCACATATGCATGGGTCGGTTGTGATATTGGTGATAGGGGGGGCCCCTATGTGCACATTGTGGATGGGGGCCTACTTGGCATTTCCATGTGTGCTGCAGTGTGCCAAGGCAATCAGGGACATGTTCCACGGTCATTGTGGGTGTGCTGTGTGCTACGCGTAATTGTGCATGTGTGCCATTGTGCCCATCTCCCCCCGTCCCTAGTTGTTACTCACCCTGTTGCTGTTCGGTCAGGTCGTATCGTGCTGTGTCCAGGCCCCCCAATCCTGCCACCGTCTCCTCACTGCTGACTGTGGCCACCATTTGCTCCAGCTCATCCAGCTCCTCCTGTGTCGCAGGACTCCCACCTCCAGTCACCGTTGCTGCCTCCCTGTTGGCGGCGAGCTTATGTTTGGTCTGACTTTTCAGATCATGCCAGCGCCTCTTGACCTCCTCCAGTGACCTCCTGGACACTCTGACTGCATTGACGTTGTTGACGATGGCCTGCCATATTTCGGTTTGGGTTGCCAGTGCCGCAGTGGAGGTGCCGAACAGTTGTTGATGGTGTTCGGTCACCCCCGTGACGATGATCTGGTCTTCCTGCGGACTGTACCCGGTCTTCCTCTTCCTCTTGTCCTTGCCCTTCCCCGAACGTGGGGTTCAGGGATGGTCCTCCGTAGGGCTTGTGGTGTTCGGCTTGTCCTTTGCACTCGGTCCGGGTGCATCCATGTTGCAACGCAGTTTGAATTGTTTTTGGGCTTCTTTTTTTCTTTCTTTTATGGTGCTTTTTCCCGCCGGACGTGTGGGATTTACTGGCCTGTGGCTGGTGTTTGCTGATTTCTGTACCGCGATTAGCCTCATTGCATGATTTCTCGTGTTTCGCATTTTTTCGGCGTGGCGTTGATTTTCACGCTGACATTTGACGCGTTATCTGGTGACTATCGCATGGTACCGCCTTGTTGTGAATTCCACGTTGACACAGGGTTATTTTCCCGTGATAGGCTGCGATATTGAAAGTTGCGTTACGCTACTCTTGCGGTAGTTATCACACGTTCTTGTGAATATACCCCTATTTTTTAACCCAGAAGAGATCCAACTAAACTGCTGATTCACGAAGTACTTTGATAAAGTGGCAGAAAGATTTAAGCTCTTATTACAAGCGACAGCAGAATAGAAGACAGCTGGCCCACCCTGACTGAGCACTTTAATAGCTAATAATGATTGGACTCTTGAAGCACAAGCACTTTATCCACGCTCTTATATACGTTAAAAGACTCGAACAGATACTCTGAAGCATTGGCACTTTGTCCATATTTTTATCCATCGCAAAAAGGGCTGAACAGACAATAATACAGAGACTCAATTCGCCTTCTACCTAAAGCATAATAGAAGAAAGACTGGATTTTAAATGTTAACGTGTAAATTGAGATAATGGTTTTATCTTCCTTTTTCTTTTTTTAAGCACTTGTAATGTCTCAATGGGTTCTTCTTTTAAAATTGTGAGTTTTAATTAACTGTACAATAAAATTTACCTTACCTTACCTTACATTTTGAATTGTTTAGTTTTGGCACTCTTACTTGGTTGACAATTGACGAATCACACAGCATTGCTTTCAGGTAATTTTCTGTCACCAGATAGTTCAGACAGGGATATCTTAAGGATTTTGAGGGACCTTGTTCAAATCTATTTTGGCGGCCAATGAGCGGATCAACTTTGAAATTATGATCTAGTTTCAGCTCTTTCATGTCCTCTTTGGCTAGGTCACTGGCAGTGCACAGACACTTGTTCAAATTCTAAATGTGTTTTTATCTAATATTCAGGGATAGTGATGTCTGTTTTCAATATTGTAACACAGCACTCACTCACTAATATTACTGCAAATAATCTCTGTGAAATGCTCCCATTTCTCATATGTGAGACCCTGTTTGGACCTAAAAGAAACATTTTATGGATCTTGCATGAAACATGTCTGTAATAGACTCTCACCCATTACCCAGATTAAAAATAAATTGAAGGAAAGTGCTATTTGCAACAATCTGTTTAAGAATTATTCAAGGTCATCAGGGCAATACTCTCTGCAGAACATAGCTGACTCTGTCAGGAGACCCCTGAAAGATGGGGGTCCAGGGCTAGGGCCCACTTTGCCCATTCCTTAAAACCTTCCTAAGTTCAGAGGTTTGGGAACCTGCTACCGAGCTGTGCATGTATTCTGCAACCCAAAGACCCGCATTTACCTACACAGGTTTTGTTTTAGAAAGCCTGTTAACTGCATAACATTGGCTTCTGCAGTGGTATCTACAGGTAAAGCACCAATACAAATATTAGTTTATGGTGTGCTCTGTATACATATGCAAAAGCAATACTGTCTTAGTTTTACCATTAACTCAGATTCTACTCGGATATTAGCAGTATCACATAGAGTATTTAAAAATGTAGGGCCCTTTTTACAATCTGGTTTTCATCGCTCTTGTACCACGTCAAGTGATACAAGAGCAACACAATCTTTAAGTCAGATTTATGAAGCCACACATGGCCATTTTGTTTGGCTCTGAGTGGCTCCATAAATCTGGAGTAAGGCAATGCAGTGCAAATTCCTGAGTTACCTTACTCTGCCTTGGAAAGGCTTTCCATGGCCATTTCGTGGGTGTCACTATGCAACATCCATGGTTTTTGACGCATTCCAAGATTTACCAGAACTGGTAAACCTGGGAATGTGCCATAAAGATATGCCTTCCCAGCTGAGGCGTAACAAGGAGAAATGTCTTTATTTCTCATCAAAACTTCCTATTTCTATGTGTACTGCATTCTGCAGCACACATAGAGGAATGTGGCTCTCAGTATTGTTTTGTGCAGGAAGATGTCCCCTCCTACACAAACACAATTCTGCTGACAATGCAGGCAACCTTGCACCATGGTGCAAGGGTGCCCTGTGTTGGTGCTAGGCTGCCAAAAAGGGGCCTTTTTATATAAAAGTCACTCAATGAGGCGCAGCAAGTCACCTTGCTGCACTTCGCTGTATGACAGAGAAAGGACAGGAATGCGCTGTATTGCCTTAAATATAGCATTAATTATAGCAGCTTTGTTTTAGTCTTATATGGGTTGTTGCTCAATAACACATTTGGATTCAACAATTTGTCCATATTTCTCCTCATACAAAACTAACACGGCTCTAAAAAAAAGTAAAAATGTATTTTAATTGCTGCACATTACGCTTGAAGTTGGTTAAAAGTATGGGCTATTTGTTCTACAGGGCAATGGGTTTTGCAACAAAAAAACAAGACATGAGGGTTATAAATTTTAAAGTAACAATTTGGGCATTGATTATTTTTTATTGAAAGTAATTTCTGTAGCTCGAGTGGTCAGAATCCAAGCAAGTGACTGTTAAATGGGTAAGCATATTAGCCATAGGTTTTAATATAGACACATCTGAAACCTGTGTTCTGTCTAAAAGAAGGAAAAAGTACTGCAAACTGAGCGCGAGCAGCGGAAGGCCATTAATAAAAATAATAAATTAGTACTTGGTCAATGCACCATCGAGATGATGAACACACAAAGTGAAAGTGATACCCACCACACAATGACCAATGATAAGCACGGAAATAAGGTGTGATGATGAATCCAATCAATGGTAAGTAATGGGTAGGTCCTAAGCCCCCTTTTAAGATAAGTTAATAACAAAAGATCTTTGCAAGCAACAGCGCATGCACTGTCTAAGGTGAGACCTAAACAAAGCTGAGGGACATCCAAACGATGCTCAAAATCAGAGCAATCTGGCAGCTGCACATCTCCCCACCTCCATCTGCAAGTGTAGTAAGCACCCAAAAGAAGAACTAAACTGGTGAATAACTCAATGAGTGCAAGTGCGTACGTGACCATTGTTGATTGATAAATGTTATCCTTATGGGTGCAATGTGACTCAATTTACAACATTTATTTTGATTAACACATACATTGAAAGAAATTATTGTTGTTTAGCTTAAGATGAAAATGATTATTAGGAATGTTCTACATTAAAACATTTACCATGTTGCATAGCATAATTGTTTGCAACATGAATTTTTGCTTGGTTTACATTAACAGGTCTTTTGAAGATCGCATCCAGAAAGTAGTACCTTTACTAATTCATCACTACAAAGCTGTTTAAACTGGACTGCTCTCAGGGCTGGATTAACCATTAAGCAAAATAAGCACGAGTTTAGGGCATCAAGGAAAGGGGGGCACCACAGAAATTTTCCACTGCCGGATTTTCCATGGACCATATGGTGCAAAACTGTAAATGTTGCAATTAGAAAAAGTAGGAGAATTTTTAAAAAATATAAATAAAGTGGAAGTATACAAAAATAAACATTATTTTCCATCTTATTGTACATTTTATTTCATTCCGAAAAATAAAAAGTTATTTTATGGTCTAATATTGTTTATATTTTGAATTAGATATTGTTAGACTTGGCCCTTTTTGCAGATTTCTCCCCATACTTTTTGCCTTTTGCCTCCGATTTTTCTGACCCTGTTTTCGTTGGCTATAGGAATCTGGGCACTTTACCACTGCTGATTAGTGCTAAAGTACATGTGCTCTCAGTGATTGGCATATTTGATTTACTGATAAGGCCCTAGTAAAGTGCACTGAGTGTGCCAGGGCCTGTAATCAAATGACACTAGTGGACTTGCAGCACTGGTTGTGCCACCCACATGGGAAGCCCTGTAAATGTATCTCAGACCTACCCCTGTAGTGTCTGTGTGTGTAGTTTTGAACTGCCATGTTGACCTGGCAAGTGCACCCACTTGCCAGGCCGAAACTTTCCCTTTCCTTACATGTAAGGCATCCCTAACGTAGGCCCAAGGTACCCCCATGGGCAGGGTGCAGTGTATGTGAAAGGAAGGACATGTACTGGTGTGTGTGATATGTCCTGATAGTGAAATACTGTGTATTTCGTTTTTCACTGTTGAAAGGCTGACTGTCCCATAGGCTATTATTGGGGTTGCACTGTAACAATTTTAATGGGAATTGTCCAGCCTGAACTGGCAGGACAGGTCCTCCCTGGACCGGACAAAAGCATCCTATTGAACAATGTCAAACATTCACCCCAGTACAGAGATCTGGGCCTAAATCCATTGTTTTTTTGCTCCCCATGCCATTCCAGTTTAAACCCAGCCATATCCAAATCAGTCTTGACCCTGTCCCCATGGGAACAGTCCAGCCCGAACTGCCAGGCCAGGTCCTCCCTGGGTCAGAAACAAGCATCCTGGGACCGATTTCGGGGTTTCACCTATGGCTGGGTCTGAACTGGGGTGGCATGGTGAGCAAAAGAACAATGGATGTAATCCAGATTTTTTGACTGGGGGTGAATGTTTGATTTGCTCTGCATTCCGTCCATCATTTATGTGTCTTTTGCTTTTTTGCCCTAAGTGCGCCGGGTATGCCCAGACGTGGGTTCCGGGCTCACTGTGTCACTGGATTCAAGCTAGTCTGGCTGATATGGGGTGATGCCCTGAAACCGGTCCCAGGATGCTTGTTTCCGGTCCAGGGAGGACCTGGCTTGGCAGTTCGGGCTGGACTGTTCCCATGAGGCACAGGGTCAAGACTGATTTGCATATGGCTGGGACTGAACTGGGGTGGCATGGTGAGTTAAAGAACAATTAATTTAACCCAGATCTATTGACTGGGGGTGAATGTTTGATTTTCTCTGCATTCCGTCCATCATCTGTGTGTCTTTTGCTTATTTATATGATAACCAGATATACCTGAGAATGTGAAACTTTCAGTGGCTTCCAGCTCAAACATGCTTTTTGCTTGTTTTTCCGGTAGTGCATGTATTGATTGCTCAATATTGAAGGTCAGAGGAATTACCCTCACTTTTTTCTCAGTGGTCCATGCCCAATTAATATATTTTTTTTTACAAATGTCATAACCGATTGAAAAAAATCATATAGATCTGGTTCCAGTTAAAGGAAAACCTCTATACACAGGGCCAAATATTGTGAAATGAATTAAGGCATGAACCAGTCATTTTTTAGTAGGCTCCATCCAAATACTGAGGAATGCATCATTTAAGATGTTAATTAGGATTTTTTTACCTTTACCTATAAAACCATGGAATAAGGTCAAGATTGTATCGTATTTTCTTGGCTTCATATGTATACAAATATGTTTACATATTTGCTATCTTTCTAATAAAAAAAAGATAATTGGATCGCTCATTGAAATAACTCACATCTCAAGAGCAACTAAATATAATTAAGTATACAGTGCACAATATGCAAACGTAGTAATCATAAGCATAAATGAAAATGAAAACTTGCTACTCACAGCTGAGCAGTTAAAATTCTGATTGAATAACCATGCATATTTTATATCATATTTTAGTGCAGATCCATTTATCTTGGCAACTGAATGCAATATTAATCTTTTGATGAAAACTATACGGCTTACTTATAAATTGTGATACGTAACTTTTACATCATATTTTCAAATGAGCTCCACATTATTACTTTAATGCATTCCCCTCTAATATAAATGGCAATGTCTGAGCTTCATTTTAATAATTGAATCAATGTATTAATGAATATTCCTATGGAGGAGTCATAGGATTATTTTAATGTGTCCCCATAACACTTATTTGAAGATTGTGGTGCTCTACTGGTTGCCTGATTGTACCACTGCTGTTGGAGCTCAAGCAACAAAAAAGTGTTTATAATCATTGTGAGCATGCAATCCCTGAATGAAAACCCATCTCTTATTTCCTTATAATGTATGTGATTCTGCAATCCCGGTATAAAAATCTGCCTCTAATTACTTTATAATGGCGACTTTCTAATTGGTGGCACACCCAGTCACCAATTATAAAGAAATTACATCAGATCACAACTGTAATAACTTATTATAGTTGAACTTTGATGTCACAATACCTACTGCCAGAGCCAGCAGCGGAGGGGAAAGGCAGGTCAAATCACAGAGCATAATTAAAGCAGCTGTTTAAAGAACAAAAAACAAAACCTTGCTTTTCTTTCTTGTTCTCTGTTTTTGTAGCTGTACATTGACAAGACAAAGGAGATATTTATGGCAACATGTTTTTTTGCACTCCTTGCCTGATTATAGAAGAGTTAGAATCTTTCAACAAGTTTCTACTGTACCTTTTTTTTTTTTAAACTTGCATTTAACCACTTCTAATATCTTTTTACAACAAATATCTAACAGCTTTTTTGAAGTGTTTACATTTGCACTAGAGATTACATTTTTATTCTTCATGTTTGCAAATATGCTCTCTCATATAAAAGAGCTACACACCAAGGATTTAAGTGGTTTGTGGGAAAGGTGAAGGTGTGAGCATGTATTACAAGAAATAAGTTACCCCTTCCAAACATGATTTGGATTTTGAAAGTATTTCTATAACCTTATAAAGGAACTCAGCCTTCAGTCTTGTTAATCAATATGGCAAAGGAACTCCTCAATGATTTGCAATATCCTTATGATGTACAGCTGGGATACTTTATCCTATATATCACAGGCGACTTGTGATGCGCCTTGTTGCTTGTATTTAACAAATATGTAGCCCCTGATCTGTAAAAACTTATTAAAGTTGAGTTCTGATGTCACAATGCCTGCTGCTACTTATTTTGGTTGATTATTTCCCACTGCTCCCCACCCAGTGTCCTACCCTCCTCTTGTTTCCCCCCTGTCCCTCCCATGGGAACCCTCCCTTGACTATCAGGCAAGGTGCCTTTTGGACCACTGGAGAGAGGGAGATGCCTCACTAAACCATAAAAATGAACCGTGCCCCCCTTGCCCCCCCGATCAGCTGATCTCCGATACCTCATTTTCTTATTTTCAAATCCAAATTAGGACTAATTCTCAAGATACTCCACCCTTTCTTATACAAAATAAGTCCTCAATATTTTTATTGCTTTGGTCCACTTTTAAAATAGATCATCAGAGACCCCCAGGTACTATAACATTTGCTCAATTCAAAATAGATGGGTGGGGATGACAATAAGCTACAAATCTCAACCTGGAATGTAAATGGCCTTCGATCTAAAATTAGACAGAGACCGGTGAAGAAATACCTAGATGACTCCAAAGCCCAGGTTATTATTTTGCAAGAAACCAACCTAACGGCAAGTGAAAGTAGTGGTTTCTATGCAAAACTAAGATGGGTTGAATGCTATGCAGTATCCGATCAATCAGAATACTGCAATGGTGTTGCGATACTCATCAGGAGGGGGTCAGGGGTTAAGCTGATTTCCTCTAAAATGGATAGCTCAGGTAGGAGGGTTTTAACATCTCTCAAATGCTCTGGTACAGAGTTTGTCTGTGCTTCTTGTTATGGTCTAAATGTGGATGACCCCCAGTATATTGTGGATTTACAACTGATACTTGTAGGGGTAACCACTCCTATAATAATAGGGGGCGACTTTAATACCCTATTAGACCCTACATTGGAGAGGTCCACTAGCAGAAGGGGAACACAAGCCCAAGCACCAAAGACTAGACAGTCCCTCAAGCATGTGATACATGAAATGGGACTGGTCGACACTTGGAGATATTTAATGAGGGAAAAGCGAGGTTACACTTTCCATAGCAAAAATACAATAATTTCCCAAAATTGGATTATTTGCTAGTGGACAGAGTGTGGGCTGGGAAATTAAAAGAGGTCCTTATATCACCAGGACATATTTCTGACCATGCCGTGGTTAGTGTTACACTAACGGGGAATTAAAGCAAGGCATAATACGAGATGGACATTGAAAAGATCTACCCTATAAGACCCAGATGTTTCCATCCTTTTGAAAACAACAACTAGAGAGTTCTTCCAGGATAATGCCCATTCATCCTCCATTCGAGTTATTTGGGATACTTTTAAGGCCTATGCACGAGGCGTTTTACAAAGTCAGGTCTCCTATAAGAATAAGGTGGATAGGGCAGAGCTGAGGAAACTGGAGGAAAAAATCGGGACACTAGAAGTCAAGTTGCAGCAAGTGACAGGGAACACCCAGTATAGAGATGAGGTCTTGAAACAGTTGGAGGAAGTCAGGGTAAATCATAAGATCAACCTAGAGACAAAATGTAGAGAGAGGTGGGCTACAGGGCGCATGCAGCAATAGTGTCGGCCCCCCCGCTCTAACAACAGAGGATAGGAAAAGAATGGATATCCCAATTACAGAGGGGGAAATAAGAGAGCAGCTCTCGCATATGAGGAATGGAAAGGCGGCAGGCCCAGATTCATTACCGGCTGAGGTATACAAGCTAATAACAGATGAAATAGTTCCGGAAATGAAGTCACTCTTTCATTCAGTCTATAAGGGGGAAGAACCGATCCTGAATTCTTGGAGAGAAGCAACAATTACTTTGATCCTAAAACCCGCAAAGGACCCAAGGAAGGCTGATTCATATCGCCCAATCTCCTTGTTGAATGTAGATCATAAAATTTACACGGGCATTTTGGCAGGGAGATTGACAAAGGTGGCCCCCCAACTGATACATATCGACCAGAAAGGTTTTGTACCGAAAAGACAAATTCATGAACTTACACTGTCGTTAATGAGGACTATAGACTTAGCAGTCGAACATTTGATCCCCCTGGCAGTGATCACTATAGACGCCGCCAAGGCTTTCGACCGTGTCAGTTGGGTATTTCTTTGGGCAGTTCTGGGATCTATGGGCTTCAGTGCTGACTTTTTTATGGCACTCCGAAGATTATATGAGTGCCCTACGGCTGAAATCCTCCTAAATGGTTCCCTGATGAAGAGTTTTAATATCTACAGAGGGACGAGGCAGGGCTGCCCCCTGTCGCCCCTCCTCTTCGACATATACATCGAACCTCTGGCAAACATTTTGAGGAATGACGATCAGATTGTCCCTACCCATCTACTTCCTTCCCGCAGTATAATTGCTTTATATGCCGACGATTTGATCATTTACACCTCTGACCCAGCTCGTACACTACCTAGTGTGGAACAACTGACAAAAGAATATGGGGCATTATCTGGATACTTAGTGAATCTATTGAAGACAGAGGTAATGTGCTGGAACGTGGAGGATTGGAAAGGCAGAGTGTGCACAGAGATGAAATATCTAGGGATAGTTATAGTTGAAAAAATTGATGAGATCCCACTGCGTAACTTGAAGAGGGTGGACAAGGAGGTTGATAGGTCATTATCCAGGTAGAAGAACTTACCTTTAACTATCTATGGGAGGGTCAACTTAGTTAAAATGTCTATTCTTCCGAAGCTGACATATCTATTCAACTGCATCCCACTCAAATTCCCCAAGGAAGAAATTAACAAAATACAGGGGAAAATAACTAGTTTTACTTGGGCATCTCGTGGGGTATGGCTTTCCTGGAAAAAGTTAAGACGTAGTCTCAAGAAGGGTGGGTTAGCCTTGCCGGACCTTAGGCTCTACTGCATGGCATTCCAATTTTAAAACTTCCATATGCTTATGGGGGAGCCCGATTGTTCCACCTGTGGCTTATTATTGGGGGAAATGATTAAAGAGTTTGGTCCAGTAGCCTTCATGTATAAATTCGGAGCCCAAATAAAAAAAAAGAAGTAAGGCTAAAGGTCCTAAAACCCGCATTGAGTCTTTGGTGTGGAGTAAGGAAGTTACTAAACATTGGCTATTTTTCAGAATTTGCCCCGATCTGGGAATCCCCAGGGACGCCGGAATGCTTGAAGGATGCGTTGAGTCTTCCCATAAAGCAAGCAGGGATATCTAAGTGGGGAGACTTGATATCAACAGTAGGTGTCCTACCCTTGGGAGGTACTGAGTGCAAAGACGGGCAATAGATTGTCTAGGTTTAAGTACATGCAGCTTACATTATGGTTCTCAACTGCCTCACGGGAGGCAGGGGGGCTATGGGACTTTGAGGCCCTACTCCAGGAAGTCAGCCAGAAAAGTAAAGAAGTGGCAAAGTGGTATTGACATTTCCTGGAGGCAGATGAAGAGAAATTGGAGGCTCCCTATGAGATCAGGGTGGATGTACTCCAGGAAGAAAACATACAATCTCTTTGGACTGGTTCATTAAAATTATTATATGCAATAGTAACGTCTGCAAACTTTAAACACCACCATTTTTTTTGTTATTAACAGGCTGTATTGGACTCCTCAAAGATTGGCTAAGTTTGTGTCACAGCTGGTCTCCAGATGTAAGAGATGTAATCTCCTAAGAGCTAACGATGTACCTGTTTTCTTTACATGTCCAGAAATAAAAGAATTTTGGAAGGTTGTGGAAACCAACATGAGGGACATTTTAGGGGAACATGTAGCTTTGACTGAGGCCTTGGTACCCTTAGGGATGGACAGTGCTACAGAAAACTCCTTGAATTGCAAGCAAAGGGGTCAAGTATTTTACTTGTTGCTCTTGGCCAGGTGGGAGATCTGTAAACGTTGGTTAGATCCTGCTCCCCCTCACGTCATGGGGTGGTTAAGTGTAGCCAAGTGGACAAGCCCTATGTACATTAAATGCAGCTCATGACGGTCAAGAGAAAATTGGGAGGATTTTAATAAGTGGGCTGGTTAGCACCTATGATAACATTCAGGGTGGTTGGAAACATCCATACACAGTCCTATGATTACACCAGGTCATGGACCTGGGGGTGGTCTATTGCCCCCCACCCCTGATACGACCAAAGCCTGGGAGGTTCAGGGCGAGTAAATGCAATGGACCACGAGATGGACCGAGGGTGCTAAAAAAGGTCCAAGAGTTGCAGTCGCCATGGTGATATGATGACACAAACAAAAACAAAAAAACAATGCTTGCTGCCAGAAGTCAAGGTGGAAGGCAGGACATGAAGCACAATTAAAGATTCAGTTTAAAGAAACGAAAATGAAATGTGGCTTTTCCTCCTGTTCTGTTTTTCTTGATAAACATTAATAAGCAGAAATGAGATATTGTAGGCAAAATCTTTATTTTTTGCATGTCTTATGTAATTAGAGGGGTAGGATCTTTCTGCATGATCTACAGATTCAGAACTACAGCACTTTTGTTAAAATCTGAGTAGAGTTAAACAGATTTTTTTTTAATTGCTACAAATATCTAACTTCTTTTTTGGTGTGTTTAATTTTGCACTAGGGATTCTGCTTTGTTTCTTCATGTTTGCAAGCATGCTATCTCTTTCCTTCGAAAGAGAAATGAATTGTAGTATTCTTCGATTTGGGTGGGTGCATATAGTGACATGTAGTATGTTGTGATCTGGCATTATGGGGTGTGATGGTTCATGTCTTGCTGCGAAAAGGCATAGCATAGCTTGCTGTAGATCGTTATGGCACGGTATCATGTAGAATAATGTTGTTTTTTAATGTTTTGGAGGGCCAATAAATGGGACCGTTTTATGGCATTTTGTGATACTATGTGCTGTTTCTGACTGGGAGTTACATTTCATGGTAAGTTGTGTAATGTCTCTACATGTTATATTTTTAAATAGTATGGAGGAGTGTTTTGCCAAGATTTCATAGTTTGCTGCAGATCGTATCCCATACTATGAGATTTCTTGCCAAAGAATCTTATGTTGTAGCAGGGAATTATTTAGTAGAGAGCTGAATGCAAATGGCTGTCACAGTGTGGTGGGTCATGTTATGTTATGTTGTGGTGTGGTTTAGTGTGCGAGGCTTTGTGTGTAATTGTGTTAGTATCCTTTGCTTATGAGGATTGCCTTTCAGATTTGCACTCTATTTTATAATAAAATCTAAAAAAATTATTGTAAGCTTGCTTATGCCTGCTCACCTAGTTTAAGACATTGCACTTTCAAGCTCTACGTATCATTATAGGAAATGTAGGGGAAGATTTATGGCTTGCTGCCCTGCCCTACGTCAAAGTGAAAGGGCAGAAATGCACCGTATTTATATAATACGCTGCATTCCTGTCCTTTCCCTCTGTACTGGCTATGTTGTCAGCAAGATTGTGTTTGTGCAGGAAGCGACACCTTACTGCACAAAAACAATCCTGGGAGGCTTTTTCCTCTTTCTATGTGTGCAGAATGCAGCACACATGGAAAGAGGAAAAACAAGGAGAAATATAGTCATTTCTCCTCATTGCACCTCCCCTGGGGAGGCATAAGATTTTAGTGCATCCCCAGGTTTACATGGTCTTGTAAATCTGGGAAAGCATTAAAATCCATGGGTGTTGCATGAGAACACCCACTGCAACGCCCATGTAATGCGTCCCTAGCGCAGAGTAATGCCATTCAATGTCATGCAAAGTGGCTTTGGATGGCCTCACTAATATGATTTTGTGGTTTGCTCTGCCAGAGAGTCAGAAAAAGTGATGCTACGTTGGTGCAAGGGGCTTATAAATATGCTCCCTAGTGCTTATACATTCTTCAAATGATCAATCGAGATTCTTAGGCATAAAGAAGTTCTCTGGATTATTTACAAATAATAGACAATGTGGGAAATGGTTGAAAACATATCTGCTCTTAAAATAGAAAGCAAACAATGCTACACCAATAGATTTTTAAACTCGGCAGTTCAACAATGCTGCTAAAGGACATTTGCGTGTGCTTCTTTTTGGCTCTTTGGTGCCCAAAAATAGTATATCAAGTTTCCTTATTACCACCAATGTCTTCTCATTTCTCCTTTTGATAGTCATAAACTGTTATAAAATATGCAAAAGATCATTATAAATTTTTGTAAAACCTATTTGCTCAATTTATGTTGAAACAGGATGGCAAGTAATGTGGCCAGATTGCACCATCGGGGATTTCCAATTCTCCAATCAAACTGGGTGGAATAAATCTATGAAAAAACTATCTAACATGCTAGAATTATATGTGGGAATTGCTGCGAAAACACTCAATTCCTGCAGTCACACTCATTCCTCAACAAAAACCTTGTCATGGAAAGATAATTTGGTATTCCTGAATTACCGAACCCCACGGGTATCTGCAAATCTGGGTGCAAAATTTCTGATGCAGCGTTCCTGCACATCTAGTACTGAGGACTTAAGAAATGTACTGAGTTTTATTACACCATTTTTAGGATAGCAACTTTTATTTTTAATCAATAAAGCTAAGAAACAACATTAGTGTTGTCTATGTGAGCATAAATCTTCTTGAAAACCAAAGGAATCAAAGGGACTGTGGGAAACCAGAACCTGTTTGTAGTGCCCCCCACACTTTTTGCCCCCATTTTGACTACTAGATGCTGGTACATGATAATTAGGTATAATTACAATTGGCACTGACAACCTACCTGTAAGTCCCTAGTATATGGTAGGGCATGTAGGTTTAGTGGCCCAATAAATTTAATGCACTTAAGTGTGCACTACTGTGGTGCTTGTTGTCATTTTAAAAGCCAGCCCTGCCTTGCAGGCTAGGCTGCCTTTAAACTTAAAGTCCTATGCATATTCAACTTTGGAATTGAAGTTACTTCCAAAGTCTCAAACTACCTTATTTTTATATATGTCACCCATAAGGTCTCCCCTAGGTGCTCCAGTGTTAGGGTGCCTTGTAACTATAAGCAGGGACATTATAAAAGATGTTTTATATTCCCTGTTGAGGGACAATTTGCCAATTTTGTTTTTCCCGATTGTACCACAATGACTTCATAGGGTATCATTGGAATACTTTATTAAAGTGCAACCATTGAAATAAAGGAGCTAAAAAGCTACTTCAAAGTGTCAAAATGATAGTTAGAATAAATCCAACAACTTGCAAATGTTAGATTTATTATAACAATCACAGAAAAGAAGTTATAGAACTTTCTTTTTTGTAAGCCAAAATCCAGCCTTCCAGCTGCCATCTCCTGATTGGCCAGCCTCTGCTAGGCTGGGCCAAGCTGTCTTAATGAGGTGTGAAGTGGCCTGCTAGAGAGACAAAGGATTTCCTGTGGGTGGAGTAAGTACTGCAGCGGTAGAAGCAAAAGGCAGGATGGGGTGGAGTAGCCAAACTGGTCTTCAAAGGGAGAATGACAGTTTGAGATAGCACAGGCTCACCACCACATCCTGCATCTCCAGCCAGACAGGAGCCCCAGTAAT
Source organism: Calotriton arnoldi (assembly GCA_963921515.1). Taxonomy (NCBI): domain Eukaryota; kingdom Metazoa; phylum Chordata; class Amphibia; order Caudata; family Salamandridae; genus Calotriton; species Calotriton arnoldi. The sequence continues at coordinate 64,746 of CAWUFW010017845.1, forward strand.
TAGATTAGGGGCTGGAAAGGGAGTGCTTGAGAATCTTAGCCACACCAGTGGGTTGGCTTAGCCAGATCTCACTCTTTGAGGAGAAGATGTCTCCATTTTGAATTTTGGAAGAATAGTGCATTCTGGGACAAGGATATGCCACACTTTGGAGGAAGTGGTCATACCTGAGGGTGACACCCTGCATCCCATTGGTCAGGGGTTCCACCCTTATTGACACAACAAGTAGAAGAAGGACTGCCCTGCTGGAACCCTGATCTGCACCCAAAGGACTGCACTCTGAAGGACTGCACCGGCTGTACCCGATTGTACCTGCTGTACAATCGGGTACTATAGCCTTAACAACTGGACCATCTCAGAGCATATATATACCCTTGGATTGGTATTTTGGACACTTTGAACCCACAAGAGGAACTTCAGAAAGAAGTTCCAAATGTTTGGAGCAGCTTTTGTAAAAAGTTCCATAAGTAGATCAGGTGCATTGTGGAAGTTGTAGCTCCAGACCCCAAGAGGCAAACCAGAGAATCTGGACCCTTGGCTGGTGCTGTCGACCACTTTCCTGCATCAAGAAGCACTTCTGGAAGTAAGTGTAAAGAACTCTTGACTTTGTCCCGGTCCAACACAACCTTTTTTAACGCTTTGAGTACTATTCTCTTCTAAGCGATAGTTTTACTTTTAAACTTTAAAAATTCTTATGTCTGGTTCCCTACATTAGATTTCTGTCGTTTTGATGTCTATTTGTTCATAAAAACATAGCCTATTTTTATAAATTGGTTTGGGATTTTTATTGTGCATTGTGTCTTACTTATTTAATGTATTGGTGTTTTTAAATGCTTTACACACCTGTTTCCTAAGTTAAGCCTGTCTGCTCATTGCCATCTACCAAAGAATGAGAAGGGAATAATTTATTGAGACCTTGACTGGACCTTTTATTGTGATTGTGGTCTTATTACTAGTGGTAAGTCCCTACTTAGCCCTACTAATAATCCACTTTCCAACAGAGACCTAATGGTTTTTATGCATTAAAGAAATCACAATATCTTAAAACAACAGTTTCACTTGAACCCACTTCAATGTATGCAGATGCAGTATAAAATAGCATAAATTAAGCAGTTTAAACTTTTAAGAATTAATAGTGGCAGGCCGTTACTATTTAACACGTTAAAATTAAAAACGTGGATTATCCCATTGTAATACAAAAAGACACATAACGCTTCTATTAATACTTTTGACAGCATTCTGGAATTCTGAACTACTAGTGGGTTTAACTTGAAAAAAGTACTTTGAATGTGATACCACTAGTATACACTCAATGGTAAAGGTAGAGCTATGTACATCCCCACATTATGACTCATTGTAAACAATCTAATTTTCACTTACTGGCTGTAGAAGAGGTAGGCTACAGTCCTTACAAGAGATGTGTATTAGCTGCTACATGTCTCTGAGAAATCTCAAAGAGGTGAACCGATTTACATAAGGATAATGTAGTCATACTCTAGTAGCTTGGGCTGAGCTTTAAGGCATGCCCAAAAAGAATATCTGAGATACTGCTTTCATCATACAGCCAAACAAAAGTAGAGCTATAACGACAAAGGGTGTCCCAATCCATGTCATGTTTAATCAAAAAGAGAAAATCATAATAAGAAAAAGAAAACAAAAATTAAAAGAAAAAGAAAACATATAAACAAATTATAAACACGGAACACAATTTATGTAAAAGGTAAAAATGGGTTGCCTTAAAAGTCAATGGAAAGTGAAAACATAACCATGAAGGTCTAAGAGGTGTATGCATTCCGAATGGGACCTGGAACCTCAAGTTGGTGACACACAAGCACACCCAGTCAGATTAAAGTTAGTCATTCAAGCCAATTATGAATACTAATTTGCACATAGAAAGTAAAGTAGAACCAACCTGTGGGATTTTTCTTACAAAACTTCCAACAAATCAGAAGCACAAATTGGGAGCCCTTGGAGAACATTTGCCATTGAGTGAAAAAAGCTTCAAGAATTATTCGGTGGCTAAATGAGGTGGCTGCCACCACACACTTCCTGATTAGATGCGGATGGTTCCCTTGAAGATTTCCCTGTTTGGATAGAGGTACACTTTAAGACGCTGAAAACGTTCAGTGTGATGACTATGTAGATTGCCTCCGTTAAAACATCCACAGGGTCAGTAGTATTTCTTGGCAGGATACGTCAGTGAACACTTTTATCGGAAATCCAAAGAGGTTTCTCTACAGTCAGAAGAAAATAAATCATGTACTTCACCCTGGTCTTCTGGACTATGCAGAGATATTATCATACAAAATAATGAACTGTCCCACAAAACAGTGTTTTAAAGCAAAGTATAATTCTTTGAGTGTAATTTGAGTTCCTTTCCCATGGCATTGCCTCGGTGGTACTAGTATTCTTTCTATCGGTAAAAGGCAACTAATGAAACGTGGTTTATGTCTTCCACTGTTTCTTGTATAACACAGCTATTAATTAAATTAGTTTGAATTGACTAGCAAACTCCTGAATGTCAGGTGCTCCAGAGGCAATTTCCTCCAGCATGAATGCAGCTGTCGCAAAATAGCCTTGAACCAGGTGAGTAAAATGGTTTAGTCAAAAAAGGCACAATTGTGGAAACTGTCAACAGAAAGGATGATCAAATTTTTGATATATTTTATTGTGTTTGTAAGGCACTCAATCAGCCACAGGAGGCTGAGGAACACAGGAATGTGGCGCAGGAAACTCAATCAGTTAAGGTATGAAGAAATACATGCTTGTTGTAAGAGATGCAGTCGGAGAGCATTCCAGAAGGAGAAGCTTGTTGGTACAGTGATCTTCCCCACCCCATTTGGTTGTGGTGTTATAACTGAGAGAAAATGATCCATATTCACAAAGGTGATATATGCTGTAAAAGTAAGTTTTCCAACGGAATTAAAAAATTTTACAACTACCAGGAATCCATCAAGGGTTTCCTGTTGGATGTAAATATATTTACTAGTGCAGATTTCTCAGCCACAAATGCTGTGAATTCTGCAACAGTAAATCCCACTAAAACAGCGGCAAGAGTGAAGGCCAAGGTGTGGATACCTTGGAAGTTTGAGAGTGCCCAAAAACATGTCCATTACCCCCAAATATGTCCTTCTCGCCATAGCCATAACCCATGAGGTCACCTCACCTCTCGACAGGGAAATGTTAAAAAAAGATCCCACTAATGGGATAAAAGGCAGCTCCCCCTAACCACTTCCTGTCCCTTTGCCTTTTGAGACAGAGAACGCTACGTTATTCGGCATACAGGTAAGCCATAATTACTTTCTGTTTTTTTAACTGTATGCCTTATTTAAACGGTTATCTTACCATTGAGTGCTGCTGTCAGGACTCGCACTCCTCGCTCAGGTGCTTGAGCGGAGGTGGGGAGCCTTTTTAATTGCATGTTCTGTCAAGAGTTGAGCATGAGTGCAGTTCTGTCTAATACTCTGACTCGCTGGTCTCCGTGCTCACGTACGAGCACACATTGATCAATAACGCACATGGGCACCAGTGCATTTAGTTGGAAACACAGTGGTTGCTTGACAACCTATTGAAGCAGTAAGACGCTGCTATAGAATGTTTTCTGCAACAATGTAGCTGATTCCCGGTACTTCTGCAGAGCAGTCTCTAGAGAAGGAAGTCTTGTCAGTTTCTCGCTCTGAGTTTCAGACTTTAATTGATAAAGCGGTCTCCTCAGCTTTGGCTCAATCAGCACCCAAAAATCAAAAACTGTCTCCTGAGAATTTGGAGGATTCAAATGTGGGTCCCAGAGTCAGATATGTGCAGGGATCTCAGTTGCAGGATATGGTGTGACAGATGGGAGAGATGCCGGGTTTCCAGGAGAAGCAACTGGTGGAGGATAAATTCTTCTCACAATACAGAACCTCAGCATGACTTACCCATTCATGAAGTCATTGAAGGGATCTTAAAAATGAAAAGACATTGATAAGACCAGTTTTCCACTCTTCCTGGCAAAATGATATGTGCTTCTGTCATTTGAGGAGAAATTCCCTCAGCATCCTAAAGTTAATTCAATTTTGGCTGGTATGCTTTCTTCTTCGTCTTTGGTGTCTGAAGAGGCATCTTTGGTAGATGCTGTTGATAAGAAATTCTCATTAAAAAGGGCATACGCTGGCTCTAATTTTTCAATGAGAGCGAGCTGATATCTATGCAGCATATTGTTCTAAAACATTGCTAAATTATTTCCTGCTTTTGTTTGATGCCAACAGGAACTGTCGTGCAGTTCCCATATTACCTATACAGGATCTGCGCGTTCGGATAACATAAACTGTGGGTTTGGTGGCGGACGGATTCCATGCACCCCCACCGGATACGTTAGCCTGTCTGTATTAGCTAGCTCACAGTGCCACTAGAGTCTCCTCTTATCAGGGAGAGAATAGTTCTTGGCAACCTCAGAACATGACAACCCTGATCCCCCAGGATCGTGGAAACAATATACTACCTTTCGCTGAATCACTCGTGCTCACTTAGTTTGTCTCAGAGAGTTACACAGAATAAACAGTCTGGGTGTTTCAATAAGTATTTATTGAACAGTTGTTATTCTAGTGTAAAATATATGAGCTTCAACAACCATTAGACAGTAGCAGAGATATATGATTAGCAATATTATGAAAGTAAAAGGATGGTAGAGTTCTACCATCTTGCAGAAATCATGGATATATACAAGTATATAAAACACATGATAAAAAGTGCATACTCCTATGATGTCTCCCTAACTAGATGTACCTAAATGCACCTAGCATCTGTGTAGGTGTTATGCCAAGAATCCCTCTAGGATCTAGTCCACCCCATCACCTGAGAGTTTAGAGAATTTGGGACCCCGTCCTGGTCTCGAGTTGGACACCCCGCGAGGGATGTTAGACCACTGCTAGCTGGAGCGTCTGCATGCAGGAACCTCAGCGTCTCTGGTCAGTGTGTCAGCCGGTAAGTCACGGTCTCCTCTCTCTGTCTAAGTAAGACATGATGTATATACACATAGGTCTCCCCAGGGGTCCTACCTTGCTGCGTTACTGTGTCGGCCTAAGGGATGACATCAGGCCTGAACTTTAACATAGATATTATACAGGAGATGTTCGTCCTGCTGTGAGCCCTGTTGTGCTTCCAAGAAGCCTCATGCATAATGTATGAGTATTGAACCAGGGAAAAACCCGCGTTCTGAATGCAGTGTCATATCTAGGTAAAAGGTCAGTCCCTATGAACCGTTATGTATGAAATGTAGGGAAGGATACAGGTGAAAGGTTGCAGTGTTACCTGCACCTATATAGGGTACCTATATGGAATATAACACCCACTCCTCTTCCGACTGGACGACATATGTAACTTATAAGTGTATTACCATTCTAACTAGACATTGGTACGCACTAAAGTAAAAACATTTCTTTTGCTAAAATGTTAAAAAACTTCTAAAAAAAGTCTAAAAAACCTTAAAATGTGTAACGAAAAAAATGCTTGCAAAACTATAGCTCTAAAAGTGTCTGTAGTTATAGTCCGAAACACTATAAGCCTTAGAAAGCCATTCATGCCCAAATAAATTAAAAGGAATGTCAATTTTGTATCTTAATTCCAAATTGAGCTTGTTAATAAAAAGGGCAAATTTTTATCCAGCACACGACGAGCCAAAATGAGTCAAAATGTTTATGTGTCCTGGCTGGTAGACGCAACATTTCCGTTGCTTGCTTCCACAGTAGACGGCCCCTTTACCACCTCGCAAAGAATGTCAATTGAGCACAGATGATCTTCTGCGCTGTCCGCAGCCGGCGCTGGGGCAGCCTGTGCACCGTCCAAAGCCTGGGTGCCAGTGGAGGAGCCGGTGTTCATACCAACAGGTGTAGTTACAACCTGTGGTGGCTCAAGGAATGCCGCCAACAACATTGGAATGCGCTGAGAAAACTGCAGAACATGGGCCGTTATCGGGTCCAGTAGAGCATTCACGTCCGGTTGCGCACATGATGGGAGTGTCAAACAAAGGTCTAACACACATTCTTCTCCGCAAAACAGGCATCGGAGGACAGGTAAGATGCAGTCCATCCAGACTGGTCGAAGTGACAGGAACCAAGATGCACTTAGTTCTCTTAGGCGAGGCGTGCCCAGGTGTTGTATCATTCGGTCACGGTATTTCCGCTCTAGGAGCGCTCTTTCCATCTCCTTGGTGACTGGGATGTCCATTGCGTAGCAGAAAAATAACAATCAGGATACCTGCTATTAGAAACAGGATCAGCGGAAGTCCTCCAAAGATGCTTCCGAATACGGAGTGTATAAAGTTTGGTATAACTCCAAGTACCGTCTGAAAGGTGCTTAGAAGTCCAGAACCTATGGTCTTAAATAGGTGGACAATGCCAGTCGTATCAGACATGTTAAAGATATGATTCACCATTTCTACGAAATGGAAAGGGCAGTTTGTATTAATAAGCGCTTATATCTCAGCTGAAGACCTTGCGATCTGGAGATTAAAAGTCTCTCTAGCGGAGGTTAAGGGCACATACTTCTGTACAAGCATGGCTTTCATTCTGCTTAGAGTATCAAACCGTATTAGGGAAATATTCAGTGAAGGCCATAACGGCGCCTCCCTGACTGTATGGGTCGGTGGAAACAATACTTGCATACAGCAAGTAACCCTGGAGCTCACGGTTACCAGATATGCGATGCACGGGAGCATGCAACAGCAGCCTTGACCGTTCAGCATCAAGTAACTCCCATTCAAAAGTAGGATGAATGCTGGAGTTATCACTGCAGCTGGGGCACCCTTCAAATGACAGGACAGGTTTGCTACAGAACCATTACAAGCTCTGTGCAACATTATATCCTGGCATATGAGTGATCCACTTAAAACGCTCTCACAGTTTGTGCCACTGAGAAACACTTCTCGATCCCCACTCCAGCACCGAAATCTGTATGGTAATTCCCAAGATTCCTTAATGTACTCCTTACCCATATTTTCATATTTGCCTGCCTGCTTTTGTTCAAGGCAATATTGAAACTGAAGTAGTGACCGGTAGAGTTATGTGGCCATGGATTAGCCATTCTGTAGACGGCGATTCCGCCACTGTGAATGGTAATCTATCCAGTTTTTCGATACGCAGCATTGTATATTTTGCTCCCCTCTGTGCCATTTCTATCTGTTTATCTGTTAGATTGTATTCAGAAAACAGAGACGTACTGTTGATAAAACGCCAAGGCACGTAGCCTGCACGCAAAGATTGCAGCGTCCAGCTTAACAACATTATAGAACGTAACTGAGATTGCCCGTGTTGTAATATGGCCAAATCTTGTTCTAGAATGTCTATCGCAAAAGATACAATGTTGCCTAAGGAATATATCCTGGAGGTCAATGTCGTTAACCCATTGTCTACCACTGCGAGAGAGTTCTCTAAGTTAATACGGTCTATTTCCCGTATTCATTCTGCGGCCTCTTGTTGGGATATTTTCCAATTTTTATTGTAGGCAGCATAAATGCCAGCATATATGAAGTGTTTTTGGCGTGGTTTCCTGGGACCTAGTAAAAAATCCCTAAGATCCATGTCTTGTGTGAGTAAGGATAAGTGTTGTTTCACCTCTGTGAGTGTTGAGGTTTCTAGCCAATTAAGGCACAACTTCCCAACACTGTATGACGTCACTGCCCCTGGATGTTGTTTCTGTACATAGCGCGGATCTGGCCTATGGATTGTGAACCCTTCGGTTTTACCCATGAATCTTTCCTGACAACCATTTGTGTCTGTGGGCCAAATCAACCATTTCTTCCAATCGGGGTCCTATCTATTGTATTGTATGATGTCATCTACTGTAATCCCTGTTTGTGATGTTTCGTTTCCCTCGGTGTTTGATGGAGTCGGCACTCGAGGTGTGTTCAAGTCTTTGTTCTTGGCTAGTCCAAGGCCAGACGTCTGCTGCACTGTCTCATTCAAAAACATGATCTGCTGAGGGATGAGACATGCTCTAAACAAAGCTTCTAACCCATGCACCTGCCATTCTCTATTATCCCAGACTGATTTTAAGTCTATGGTGTCTTTCCATAAGTCGTAACCTTGTTCGGACAACTGGGCAATAAAGGATGCAGAGTAAATCTGTTTGGTGTTTGTTAACATATTTTTCTGTGATGATGTTTGTGCAACCTTATAATAATATGAGGCTGGTTCAGACATATTAAACCCTGAAAAATATGGAAACTTCTGTGCAAATGTTTTTGAACTGCCTTTTGGCGGTGTTGGACAATATTCCCACTGGTGGTATGTGAACACATTTCTAGGATTTACAGATTTATGCAGAAAATGATGACCATAATGTTGATAACAATACGTACTCTCGAAATCTGATGTGCTTTCCAACGTTTCACTATTAGAAAACGCAGCAGATTTTTCCAAATCAGACAACATGTTATTAACAGTTTCAAAATCCCAATCATCAGAAAATGTACTTGAGGTAATGATATCACTTAATGATATTTTAAATAAATGAGGAATTTTCTAAATTTCAGTCGGACCAAATATATCGAAATCAACCTTGTCCCACACTATACCATCAGGTATAGGAACTGCTGTAATGTTCACTGATGACAAGTCTCTTTGTTCTCGATGAGATGATTGGTGTGGTTTTAAAAGTAAGTTCACCTTTTGGGCTGCAGAGCTTTGTCGAATGTATTTCCCATTAACAAGCATACTAAAAACTATTACCAAGCCTACCCAGAAAAGAAAGAAAAGTATCCCGGTGATTATCCATAGTTCTACCCAGGGTGACACCAGGTAAGTCTTTTTAAGAAAGTTCAGAAAGTCTTTTATTTGCTGTTTGCGTCATTTTTGGGCTGGCGTAGTTTCAGGCTCACTTGGATCCAAAGAAAACGTATCAAAGTTCATGAAGTAGCCAAAAGCAGTTCGATCACTTGTTGGAATTGCATCAGGATTTGTTGAAATCGAGGTTTGCTCTCTTTGAGGCATGTTGACGTAGACATCTGTATTTGGTCTAATTGCAATTTGATTTTGAGTTTGATTTTGAATTTGAACTTCAGGTTCAGGAGGAACGAGTTCCATAGGATTGTTGCTTAGTCCTTCATTCCGTGTTGGAGGCTCTTCGAACGTGATGAGTCTTTCCGTTTGAACTTCTTGGATTGTAGCGAGAGGAGGGTGTCTGCTACTTTGGAGTCCACGTGGCCTACTACTCAGTATTGGCCACATAGTGTGGATTTATTAGGTCAATTGAGACAAATCTTTTCTCCTTTTTTCAGGCAAGAGGCGGCAGAAGTACAGTTCTTTTTCCTTCAATTGCTAGGACCGGTACAGGCTTTCTGTAGGATGGCCCAAATTCTTTCCTGTCGGCTATTTTCTCTCTGACCAGATCCCCAGTGGCGTTCTGTTTCAGGTGGACGCTACTTTGTTGTGTCCTGGATTCATTTAGATCCTGTAAAACAGCCAAATGATCATGGATGTCAAAAGGCTTTTCATCCGCCACTGTGCCTTCAGAATCAAGATCAGGTACCCACATTCTTGTCCTAAATAGGACCTCATACGGAGTGACACCCTTTAGAGAACTTCTTGGCATGTTGTTAAGTGCACGCTGAACTCCATACAGATGTTTTACCCAACTTTCACCCGTGCCTAATACTCTAGCTGTTAAAGACTGCTTTAAGTCTCGTTTTTTTCTCTCCACTACCGAATTTCCCTCGGGATGGTACGGAGATGAGTACTGCAATGCTACACCCAATCCTCGCATGGTCTCCTTGTAAGCCCGAGAGCTAAACGCAGGGCCCTGGTCAGAATGTAATGTGCCAATTGCGTATGTCCCTATGAAGACTTGCAAATCTTTTAGAACAGTTCGAGCGTCAGCCGAGCGCTGGGGCCACACCCATAGGAATCTCGAGCAGGAGTCCACTGCAACCATGATATATCTTTTAGCCCCATCTCTTTTTAAGGGGCCGCAGTGGTCCAGGTAGACACACGCTAGTGGTTTGTCAGCTATTAACAATGGTGTCTGCGCAGGACGTGTTACGGTGGAACTCTTCATCTGCTGACAGATGTCGCATTTCAAGACATAGTCTTTAGTCTGCTTTGTTAAACCAGGTCACCAGTAGTGTTGTTTCAACAAAGAAACGGTCGCCGTAACTCCTGAATGAGCAGAACCTATCCCTTTGTGTGCTGCTAGAATTAAACCTAGCCTACGATCCATATTTGGAATTACTCTATCCCCCACTCCAGGAATCTGAGCAAATGGATTGTTATTGGTATCCAACTTGTAGGAGTAATTGAGTAGAAACCTTTTTGGTACTGCTCCGCTGTTTTTGCGGGTTGCATTAATAGCTACCATAATCTCACCGTCTATTCTCGTTTTAGAACGAGTGATTGCAGCTACGGAAGCTGTGCATACAGCCCCCTTTGTGGCTTCATCAGCCAATGAATTCCCTTCAACGTGAACGCCATCACGCTGATGACTCAGTGTATGTATCTCGTGAGCCCTCAGTAGTTCGGTTTTCAACTCCACTACCTGTTCCCATACCATTTTATGCTTAATTGTGCCACCTTTTGCATCTTTGAACCCGTTTTGAACCCAGTATTGCAAATATTCATTGTAAGACTGTACACAGTAAAAGGAATCGCACACAATTAGTGTGGGGAATTCTCGATCCGTATTTACTACTGCCAGTATCAGCGCTTTTAACTCTGCCAACTGTGCTGTGCAGTCTTCTAGAAATTGCATTTTTGTGCAACTTGGGTGGAACTTTCCATCCCGCATGCGACCTTTAACGATTGCACATGCTGCGCTATATTGTTGCTTACTCCCTATGGCCAGTTGAGCAGATCCGTCAGTGTAAATTATATATTCATACTGATCTAGAGGCATTATTTCGTTTGGTAGAGGATATTCTTGTTCGTATTGCAGGAATGCTTGTGTCTTTAAATTTGGGTCGTACCTGTATTCTACATCTGTTGCAGTAAGAGAATTAGCTCATTGTATCCATCTCGGATGTAAACCTTTAGCATTAGGAATGCTTGCCTTTGTCGCAGCCTCTAAGGCTGGAACCGGAGTCACTACTATTATTCGTTTCCCCTGAGCCAGTGCTCTTTCTCTAACTACAGCAGTCTAGACTGCTGTTAGAATTTTTTCTGTAGATGCGAAGCGCATCTCAGCATTTGTGTACAAATGTGATTTGTATGCAATTGGTAATGTTTCACATTCATTATATGTTAGATAGGTGTAACCAGATTGATCCGCAACTATACAGATCACCAGGTTGCATACGTTTACGCGTGTCTGTAAGTGTTTGGAAGCTATCATGTCAGGTTGTAAGGAACGAAGTGTATTTGTGTGTTCCTGTGTCCAATTTCTGGCTGAGAAATCAGGTTTAATTAAGTCGTAGAAAGGTTTTACTCTTTCTGCGTAATCCAAAATGTATGTTCTACCAAAATGTAGGAATCCCAGTATTGATTATAAATGTTTCAATGATTTCGGAGGCTGGAGCAGCGCACATTTTTCTGAACAATTGGCTGCCAAGCTCTTTCTTTTACTTGAAAGTTTGTATCCTAAAAACAGGACACTGAGCTGGGCAATTTTTGATTTTTTAAAGTTAAACTTGTAGCCCTCAGATGCAAATCCAAAAATTATGGTATTTACTCTGTTCAAGTGTTCCTCCAGGTCATCGTCCGTCAGATAAATATCATCCACATAGGACAATGCCTCTTCATCCAATTTTTGTAGTAATTCGGTTACTCTGGCCGAAAACAACCCCGGGCTGTTCTTATACCCCTGGGGGAGTCGACAAAATTGACCCTGGGTCCCTAGCGCTGAGGTGCTATATTTTGGCAAAAAAATCCATTTGAGATATCAAGTGTTGTTTTATATTTTTTCTGCACAATGTTATTCATTAATGCAGCACTGTCTGCATTTTGGACTGCAAATGTCTTAGTGCAAGTGTTTAAGTGTCTGTAATCTAGAACTAGACGATATGTACTGTCAGATTTCATGACAGGAAACAAAGGATTGTTCATTTGAGAGGTGCAAGTTTCAATCACCCCTTTGTATTCAAGTTGATCTAAGATCTCCCTGACCTGGTTTTTAGCTTCCTGCTTTATTGGATACTGCCTCTGTGCAGTCGGAGTATTTTTTATAGGAATTATGTGGTGGGTGGAATCCTCATCCCATCCAACATGGTTTTTGTATAATTCCGGAGCCTGGGCTACAGCCCACTCCTCCGCATATGTGTGTTGCAAATGCCTGGGAATATCGTCTGAGAAGGCCGGAAAAATAACTGTTTCCCCTTGTGGGCAATCCATGACGAATACTGGCGGACAATCTTGTTCAGCTAACAAAATGTCATAGCCAAACGTTAGGTTCTCCCAAAAGAGACCTCTCACTTTCCTACTCTTGTCCCCCTCCATCTGGAGCATTATTTCATATACTTTATGTGGGACGCTTACCCTAGTATCGGGTGTTTCCACCGTGATATAATCATTCAAGTCTGCTGTCACCAGAAATTCCTTCAGGTTCTGGCGAGCTATTGTTACTTCTGCCGCACTGTCTAGCATCGTCAGAGCCCATTCCCCGTTCAGTAGTCGAGTCCTCAGAATTCTGGGCATGTCTGATCTTTAGACCTGCAACTTTCTACTTTTTGAACTGTGGCTTTTGCTTCTGCTTTTCTTCTTTCTTAGAAGTGTAATCTTAAGCGTGCTGCTTGCCTCTGGACTTTGTACGCTCTTCTTGACTTTCTGACCATCCTTCCCTCTCGGAGTTTTTTGATGAACCCTGAAAGGAACGAGAGGAACGTGTATCAGTATCCTGATACCGGTCAGGTTTCCTAATATTATCACTATTCCTAAGGTTATACCTCTTTTCGGAGGGCTCCTGTGGAGGAGATCTACCTCGGGATTGAGATCTATTTCCTTAAGTTTTGTTGTTTTTTATTATTCCACTTCTTTTTAGAAGAAGCAGGTGTCTGCTTGGAAGTGTCCTTTTCAGAACTGCCCATCAGTTGTGGTTTTAAAGCTTTCCCACCCAAACTGTCTCTGCCTAATTCTGCATACGCAGTTTCAATTATTTTGGGTAGTTCGTGTTCCTGTCCTAAAGGATCGAACTCCCTCAGGCGTTGGCGGATGGCCACTGAAGCTGCTTCCCCCTTAATGTTAGCTAGTATTATGGCTGATACCTGGGCATAGTTACCTAGTAACTTCATCCCTAAGTTTAGGGCAGGTTCTGCTCCGTACTCGATTTGTATTTGTCTTAATAAGTCTGGTACCACCGCTAATGAAGGAATACCATGAGTCCTGGTGTAAATGGCAGCAAAGACTGTACCCCAAGTGGTACAATCTTCTACTTGTGGTGTTTTCCCCATGGGCAAGCAGATTGTTAGCATTCTGTGTTTTTCATACAGGGTAGTATTCGGGAATACTGCCTCGAGCTGTGTGATTTTCTGAGCTACCCAGAATGGCATTTGTTCACGTTTTGTGGGCATTTTACCCATCACTGCGTGTAATGTTTGTGGTGTAATTTTAGTTGCTGTACCCTGAATTTGAGTTCCATTAGTTGCTACTATGGCTGGTTGGACAGTGAATGTCCTCATGACGAATTGCATCATGTTCCTATAGATTTTAATTAAATCTTTATGTTGTATGAGTAAGTCTCCTGGTGGCATTGTGTCAATGTCAGGTTGTGGTGTGTAGGCCACTAATATCAGCCATGTTGCCCCTTCTCCTCCGAGCAGGCCTAATCTTACTCTTCTTCTTATGTGGGGTAGGGCGCCTTTAAACCAGTATAAGTGTTCCTGGTATGTGAGTGGAACCTCTATGTCCTCGAGCGGACAATATTCCACTGGTGCATCTCCTTTTGTGTAAGAGTGAAATGTCTGTGTTCTTGCAATTGCTGCTGGGAATGTAACCCATGAATAAAATACCTCTGTTTTATTTGATTTGTGTGCCTCAATCACGAAAACTACTAAGCCACCCATAGCTGATAAACCATTTTCTAACAGTTTTAGGGTTATTGTATGTCTGAATTGTTCTGCAATCTGAATTGCGTCTGCTCCCCCTGAGAGGTGTAGATCTACTACTACGTTATCTCTTGTCTCAGTCATTTTTGTAAAGAAGAAGTTTGTTCAAGGGAACTAAGATAAGGTTTTAATGCACAATTTTAGGAACACTGTGTCCTTCAAGCTTGATTAACCAACAGCCAATAAATAGGATTTCTCGCCTACTCAGCTGTGGCGGAGTTTGTGCCCACCCACTCCAGACTTCTCTGGTGTTTTGTGAGTAGGGGTCTCTGAGAATAGCACAACTGAACTACTCAGATTCTACTGTTAAATAAGTACCCAACCAACGTTGGCGGCACCATGTCGTGTAGTTCCTACATTACCTATACAGGATCTGCGCGTTCGGATAACATAAACTGTGGGTTTGGTGGCGGACGGATTCCGTGCACCCCCACTGGATATGTTAGCCTGTCTGTATTAGCTAGCTCACAGTGCCACTAGAGTCTCCTCTTATCAGGGAGAGAATAGTTCTTGGCAACCTCAGAACATGACAACCCTGTGTGGAAACAATATACTACCTTTGGCTCAATCAATCAATCAATGAATCAATGAATTTGTAGAGCGCACTACTTACCCGCAAGGGTCTCAAGGCGCGGGGGAAAAAAAAGGGGGGGTGCCGCTACTGGTCGAACAGCCAGGTCTTGAGTAGCCTCCTGAAGGTCAGTAGGTCTTGGGTCTGTCGTAGGCTGAGTGGGAGGGTGTTCCAGGTCTTGGCGGCGAGGTGGGAGAAGGATCTGCCGCCGGTGGTTGTTCTTCGAATGTGAGGGACGGTGGCGAGGGAGAGGTCGGCGGAGAGGAGCTGGCGGTTGGGGACGTAGAAGAAGAGTCGTCTGTTGAGGTAGGCTGGGCCGGTCTTGTGGAGTGCCTTGTGAGCGTGGATGAGGAGTTTGAAGGAGATTCTCCTGTCGACGGGGAGCCAGTGCAGGTTCCTCAGGTGGGGGGTGATGTGGCTGTGGCGTGGTATGTCGAGGATCTGGCGTGCGGAGGCGTTTTGTATGCGTTGCAGTCGCTTGATGAGCTTGGCCGGGGCTCCCGCGTAGAGGGCGTTCCCATAGTCGAGTCTGCTACTGACGAGGGCCTGGGTGACTGTTCTTCTTGTAGCTGTCGGGATCCACCTGTAGATCTTGCGAAGCATGCAGAGAGTGCTGAAGCAGGAGGAGGAGACCGCGTTGACTTATTTGGCCATGGAGAGCGTTGAGTCGAGGATGACTCCCAGGTTGTGTGCGTGGTCGGTGGGTGTCGGGGCTGCCCCCAGTGTCGTTGGCCACCAGGAGTCGTCCCAGGCTGAGGGGTTGGAGCCGAGGATGAGGACCTCCGTCTTGTCCGAGTTCAGCTTTAGTCGGCTGTTCTTCATCCAGTCGGCGACGGCCTTCATTCCTTCGTGGAGGTTGGATTTGGCAGTGAGGGGGTCCTTGGTGAGGGAGAGGATCAGTTGAGTGTTGTCGGCGTAGGAGATTATGTTGAGGTCGTGCTGTCTGGTGATGCGTGCAAGCGGGGCCATGTAGATGTTGAACAGTGTTGGGCTGAGGGATGATCCCTGGGGTATGCCGCAGATGATCTCGGAGGCTTCGGATCGGAATGGTGGGAGGCGGACTCTCTGGGTTCTGCCGGTGAGGAAGGAGGTGGTCCATTCCAGGGCCTTGTCTCAGATCCCTGCGTCATGGAGGCGTGCACGTAGAGTGCGGTGGCAGACAGTGTCGAAGGCGGCGGAGAGGTCCAGCAGGATGAGGGCTGCGGTCTCACCGTTGTCCAGCAGGGTCCTGATGTCGTCGGTGGCGGCGATGAGGGCAGTCTCAATGCTGTGGTTGCTGCGGAACCCTGACTGGGATGGGTCCAGGATGCTGTTTTCTTCGAGGTATCGGGTTAGCTGTCTGTTGACGATCTTCTCGATGACCTTGGCTGGGAACGGAAGCAGGGAGATGGGCCGGAAGTTCTTGAGGTCTCTTGGGTCCGCCTTGGGTTTTTTGAGTAGGGCGTTGATCTCGGCGTGTTTCCAGCTGGGAAGGTCGAGGTATCGAAGGAGAGATTGATGACGTTGCGCAGGTGGGGTGCGACGGAGCTGCTGGCTTTGTTGGAGATGTGGTGCGGGAAAGGGTCTGACGGGGAGCCGGAGTGTATCGTGCTCATGGTCTTGATGGTGTCATCGATGTTCACGCTGGCCCAGGCTGGCAAGGGGTCGTGGTCGATGGTGTGTGGCGGGTCTGGTGCATCGGTCTCAGTTGGGGCTGTCTGGGTGTTGAAGCTGTCGTGGATGTCGGCGATCTTGAGGTGGAAGAAGGTGGCGAGGGAGTCGCACAGGGCTTGCGACGGCGGGATGTCGTTGGTGTTGGAGCTGGGGTCGGAGAGTTCCTTCACGATGTTGAAGAGCTCCTTGCTGTTGTGTGCATTGTTGTCGAGGTGGTCTTTGAAGGAGATCCTCTTGGCGGACCTGATGAGGTGGTGGTGGTTACGGATGACGTCTTTGTGGGCTGCGTGGCTGTCCGGTGTCTTTTCACTGTGCCATTTCTTCTCTAGTTTCCGGCAAGTACGCTTGGAAGCTAGGAGTTCCGGGGTGAACCAGCTGGCTCTTTTGGTGGTGTCACTGTAGGTGAGTTTTTTTTTTTTCAGCGGGCGCTGTCACTCGTGCTCACTTAGTTTGTCTCAGAGAGTTACACAGAATAAACAGTCTGGGCGTTTCAATAAGTATTTATTGAACAGTTGTTATTCTAGTGTAAAATATATGAGCTGCAACAACCATTAGACAGTAGCAGAGATATATGATTAGCAATATTATTTAAGTAAAAGGATGATAGAGTTCTACCATCTTGCAGAAATCATCTATATATACAAGTACATAAAACACATGATAAAAAGTGCATACTCCTACGATGTCTCCCTAACTAGATGTACCTAAATGTACCTAGCATCTGTGTAGGTGTTATGCCAAGAATCCCTCTAGGATCTAGTCCACCCCATCACCTGAGAGTTTAGAGAATGTGGGACCCCGTCCTGGTTTCGAGTTGGACACCCTGCGAGGGATGTTAGACCACTGCTAGCTGGAGCGTCTGCATGCAGGAAACTCAGCGTCTCTGGTTAGTGTGTCAGCCGGGAAGTCACAGTCTCCTCTCTCTGTCTAAGCAAGACATGATGTATATATACCCATAGGTCTCCCCAGGGGTCCTACCTTGCTGCATTACTGTGTCGGCCTAAAGGATGACGTCAGGCCTGAAATTTAACATAGATATTATTCAGGAGATGTTCGTCCTGCTGTGAGTCCTGCTGTGCTTCCAAGAAGCCTCATGCATAATGTATGAGTATTGAACCAGGGAAAAACCCGCGTTCTGAATGCAGTGTCGTATCTAGGTAAAAGGTCAGTCCCTATGAACCGTTATGTATGAAATGTAGGGAAGGATATAGGTGAAAGGTTGCAGTGTTACCTGCGCCTATATAGGGTACCTATATGGAATATAACAGAACAGAAGGACACTACTGACATATTATCTAATATGGAAATGTTGGCACAGTTTTTGTCAGATGCCTCATTTTACTTTCTATGGTATTCTGCTTCTGCAACTGGAGCTTCTATTGCTGCTCATCATCATCTGTGTCTCAAATTGTGGAAACTAGATCAATCCTAAAAAAGCGATTATCATGCGGCTTCCTTTTAAAGGGGATAAATTGTTTTCTGCTCAGCTTGAGGATTTGGTAAAGAAGGCTGCTGAGGAGAAAAAGGTTCTTCAGCCGTTTTGTTCTTACCAAGGGAAACAATCTTTTATCCAGAAAGAAATGCAATCAGGCT
The DNA here is from genome assembly GCA_963921515.1 of Calotriton arnoldi. Lineage (NCBI taxonomy): Eukaryota > Metazoa > Chordata > Amphibia > Caudata > Salamandridae > Calotriton > Calotriton arnoldi. The sequence continues at coordinate 82,562 of CAWUFW010017845.1, forward strand.
CTTCAGAATAAACTGCCCTTTCATGGCCGAGCTCGGGTGGGGAGCTACGGTGGGTGGAAAATCCTGACTGCAGCTGCAGTCCAATCAGAAGCTTCAAGCAAAAAAATGACAATCTTTCTGATATGGTAGAAGGAAGAAAAGCCTGCTTTTTCCAAATTGGCAAAATATAATTTCAGACAAATGGGTTCCCAACTTGTCGAGAGTGGTTATTAAATTGTTTTACATACTCCCTCTGCTGAACCATTCTCTGTTCAGACACAATTGCCAAAGAATAATCTGAAACTTAAGGGAATTCATCTAGGAGTACAAAACCTGCTTCAGAAGGGAGCAATTATTCCAGTTCCACCCCACCAACATCGGAAACTGTTTTATTTCACTCTCTTTTTGGTGCCAAAACCAGACTGAATTTTCAGTCCCATCCTGGATTTGAAAAACCTCAACACTATTGTACAGTACCTTCCATTCCAAATGGTGACGCTGAAGTAGATAATCCCACCTACTCGCAAAGGGATTGGATGGCCACCATAGACTTACAGGACACTTAAGTCAGAACACTCAGAAGTACCTTCATTTCACAATGGCATACGATCATTATCAGTTCAGAGTGTTGCCTTTCGGCCTGCCCTCCTCACTGAGAATCTTCACAAAGCTACTTCCTCTTGAAGTCGCTCACTTACATTTGCCTGGGGTTCAATTGTTTCCATATCTAGATGATTGGTTAATAGTGGCATCTTCTTTTCCCAAGGCTCAGAAAGATGTTCAATAGACCATTCAATTGCTGTCATCTCGGAGACTGATTCTGAACCTGGAGAAATCAAATCTACTCCGAGTACATCAGAGAAAATTCATCGGGGCATTGCTCGATTCAGAGAACTTTCTGCAAGGGACTTAAATGTCAGATCTGCTTCCCCTGATCATTCTAGCAGATGCTAGTCAGTGGGGTTGGGGTGCGACTGTGGGTTCTCAGGAGGTACAGGGAAAAGCTTGGAGTCAGAAAGCCTCAATTCTTCAAATTAGAGGGAGTTAGCTGCACTAGGGAGAGCATTGTTAGCCTTTGTGAATGTCCTGATGAGGCAACCTGTCTTAGTCAGGACAGACAACCAGGCGCCAGAGACAGATATAAACAGACAGGGGGGAATAAGGTGTTTGGTTCTTGCTTCTCTGGCCCAGGAAATCCTAACTTGGGCAAGCAGAATCTGTACTCAATCAAAGCAGTGTACATTCTGGGGTGCTCCAACACTGAGGTGGACTGCCTCAGATAGAATATTCCATCAACTATAGAATTCCATCTCTCTCGCCAGGCTTCCCAGCTGGTGACAAAGCAGTTCAGTCTTCCTGTCATGGACCTCTTTGCATCCCCAGCAAATGGTCTCCTCAGTTTATTCTGCACAGAGACTCCTTGTCCTCAGGCTTGGGGCACAGATTCCCTGACACTCCGATGGCCACAGGAACAGCTGTATGCTTTCCTCCTCTTCCCCTACTCCAGAGGCTGCTTCAGAAAATTTGGAGGGAGACGTTCAACGTTCTTCTTGTGGCTCCGTTTAGGCCATGCCTCGCGTGGTTTCCAATTCTGATGCAGCGGGCTCTAGAACCCTGACTTCACCTTCCTTTCTCTCCAAGTCCTCCTCAATTCCCAGATCTAACACTAACTCAAATTCCACAAATTCATTTGATAGGTTGGAAGTTAAGAGGTCTTGGTTGCAAGACCTCGGCTGCTCTAGAGCAGTAGCATGTGATATCCAATCAGCAAAGAGAGATTCCAATGCAAAAAGTTTATGTGAAGCTCTGGAAACATTTTTTTACTGTTGCTCAATAATGGACCAAGATCTAGTGTCTGGGGGTTCTTTTCAGATCTTGGTCTTTCTTATGGATGTGTTTTTCTAAAGGCCTATTACCTTCTACCAGGCCCGTCTCCTTCCACCTTGGCCTCCCAATGGGCAGTCTTTAAATCTTGTAGATGGTCTTGAGGGAATCTTATAGATATTCTCCCTCTAGTTCAGAAGCATCTTAAGAGTTTCCGAGTGAAAACACCTGTCAGGTACATTCCTCTGCTTTCCTGGGATCTCTCGGTGGTTTTGGACGGGTTACAGAAAGAACCTTTTGAGCCATTAGAACAAGCAGACCTGACTTAGTTATCAGTAAAAGTGTTTTTTTCATTAGCTATTACTTCGGCTAGGAGGTTGGGTTAGTTGTCAGCCCTCATCATTACTTACCTATACTTAACGTTCTTCCCGGACAATGTTGTTTTGTGTCTGGATCCAGCTTATAAGCCGAAAATCCTATCAGTTTTTCACACAGATCAGGAAATAAGTCTTCCGGTATTCACTTCTGATGAGGATGTTACATCTTCGGTGGATGTGAAAAGGGCCTTGCTTATTTATCTGGATAAGAATAAGGGCCTGATTACGAGTTTGGCGACCACACAGTGGACAGTGTAACGTGCCGTCTGCTGTAGGACCGCCAAACCTGTGGTGCGACCGCCTGCCAGTTTAGGAGTCAAATCCTTGTCTGGAGGGTTGTCTGACAGCAGCGGTCTGTCAGGCTCATTGAAGAGCCTGACATGCGGAATGCTGCTCACAGAGTGCCGACTGCACCTTCCTGCACTGTGTGGCATACATGCCACACCGTGCAGGAACTGTGGGTGCAAATACAGGGAGGCACTACATGTGCCCCCTGCAGGCACCCCATGGGCCCAGAGGTGGGGCCCCCTTTGTTGCCTCTATGACACCCTTTTCATGGCGGGCTCACCCCCATGAAAAGGGTGGTGGTGAGGCAACTCGTAATATGCTCAGCAGGGCCGCAGCGGCACCGCCTGCATATTGCTGCCTCATCCCACACCACCTCCGCCGCATGTGATCCTTGGTCCCGGCAGAGCTGGCGGTCTTGTGATGGTCCAACCGCTGCAGTCGAAATACTAGTGCAGCAGTGATCTAACCGCTAACATGGGTTCAGCGGTCCTGTGAACTGTCAAACTTGTAATCCAGCCCATAGCCTTTCAGATTCTCCATTTCTCGATTTGTCTCTTATTGATTGGCTTCTAAATGAAAGAAGGCTTCTTCAACTATCATCAGTAGGTGGGTCCGTCAAACTATAAGAAAATAAGACCTATGACATTCTGGGTCTGACGTTACACTGAAAGATTTTGACTAGGATTACGAGAGCAGGAGCAGCCTCCTGGGCTTAGGTGGAGGATGTTTCCCTGCAGGAAACTTGCCTAGCTGATACCTGGGCTACACCACTTACATTTCTCTCTTACTATAAGTTGGACATGTTTTCTTCAGACACTAATAATTTTGGTTTTTTTGTGCTGAGATCGGCTTTTCATTATTTCTGTGAATAAATATTTTTATTTTTGCATCATATCACTGTGTTTGTTGTTCATTGCTTTGGTAAATCCTCATGGATTATGGCTATGACAAGGAGGACAGACGTAGGGGTAATGAAAAGATTTTTACCAGTGATCTTCATTCCTTTTAGGATAGTCCTTCTCATCATAGCAGTGACCCGCCCCTACCCTTTCTGGGACACAGTTATATGTGTCTTAATTACTTACAGGAAGTGGTTAGGGGGAAACGCCTTTTACCCTATTGATGGGATCTTTTTTAATGGAAATAAAGGAAGGCTTAGGTGGCGTTTCCCTGTCGAGAGGCAAAGTGGCCTTGTGGGTTATGGCTATGACGAGGAGGACTAGCCTATGGATAATTAGGATCACCAGCCAGTAAGTAATCTGTTCATTAGTGTGCATTCACCAAACTCCTCTGATTCTCCCTGACCATTTTCAGTTGTTGAAACCAACTGGAAATTGGTATAGATGTACTCCAGCCGAGGACGGGAGTAAATCACCTTCTAGGATGGATATGAGAATTTCTTGGGGTGTTGCGGATGGTCTTCTCCATGGGGAAATGATTCCCTTTGGAGAAAGAAAATTTGCATTTGCACCGAATGCGCCACTCCACCTGCGCAGAAAAAGTTTCAAGATATTCCCAGGCGTACGTAAGCAAGTAAATCTGTCCATGGTGGAACTTTTCAGGCATATATCTATGCAGTGCTCAATTTGAGTCGGAAGTTGCTGGTGGGGCCCACTGGCACTCATGTTTGGGCACAAGGACCTTCTTTCATCATCAGACACTTTCGGAGACCAGGAGTTGAAAAAACACACACAATGGTGAAAGAAAGAATGAGAGAAAGGCTGGAAAACCGTCGCACAAGGAGGAAGCAGGGACCTCCAAGAGTGAGATTAAGGTCACATAGTGTTTGGTAGTAAATTAAAGAGGGCTGAGATGGAGTGAAGACTGTGCAGCCTTGGTATTCCTTGCTCTGAAATTAAATATTGCCAATCCTGACACTTAATACTGCCAACCGGAGGCTTCTGGGCTGAGCTTTGAGCACCGGCATTTATTATTTTACAAATTAATCACTGTATTTAGAGAATGTTTATGAATAGTAAAAACTCATAAAGGTATGCTCTGGTGGGTATGCAAATCTCCTTCTTTACTTTCATGAATAGGGCCTAATGTTGGGAGGCTGACCGTAGGCTTCCGGCTGGACAGACAGACAAACACCTTTAATGTGGTAGACTGGTGTCGAGCCATGCAGGATCATAGGAACCAAACAAAGGGTCTTAAATTGAAAACTTCGGGGGAGATTTATCATGTTTCCTGTAGCGCACTGAAGCAGCCGCAAATGCTGCGCCGCTTGAAAAAGAGAGAGGAGGAGAGCGCCCAAGTTACTAAAATAAGGCACTCTCTTCCCCTCTCCTTTGCGCCAGTGCTGAAATCAGCTTCCGTGCGCCACGGTGACACCTTTGCCCAGGGTGCAAGGGTGTCTCCATGAGTCTAGCATAGGTTTAGTACTGGAAAGGAATCCTTCCAGTACAAAATACTATGCTTAGACTAACTTGAAGCTTTTTCCCACTTTGTATGTGTGCTGTACAGTGCAGCACACATGCAAAGTCAGAAAAGGAAGGCAGAATGAAAGCATTTCTCCTTCCTTGTGGCTCCTTTGAAAGGGCGCAGTTCTCTCCCTAAACCCTATTTAATTTGTTTAGTAAATTAGATTTAGCGTCAGAAACCTTGGGTGGTTGCATGGGAACGCCCGTGCTCCACCGATGGTACGCCCCCTTGGCTCTAAGTAATGCAAAGCAGTGCTATGCGCTGCTTTGCATTAATTTCCCTTTATTTCCAGCGCTAAACAAGTTTAGCACTGGAAAGTACATTGGGAATAAAAGATTTTGCGCCGATTTGCGTCACTTTTGTAACACAAAAAGGGCATAAGATCTTAGTAAATCTCCCCCTTCACTTGGAGCAGCTAGCGGAAATATTTAAGGCTGTGTAATCAGAGTCCTTCGGATTGAGAATGAGACGGTTAATGGCGTTTTGGGCTCTTTGAAATTTGGGAAGATTTTGGCTGGTAAAGGGAATGTGTGTGTCTATGTGATTACAACAACACAGAATCATATCCTGACATTTGACGGCCCAAAACTGTGATCAAGTTCTGTCATTGCATGCATACCAAAACCCGCCCAACGTGGAGATACTGCTTCTGTGGTAACTATTTTGAGGTTTAATGTCGAGGTTTTCAATATTGTGACTATTTCCTTACATCTGTTATCAGGACGTTTTATCAGGTATGCTCGACTACTACCAGATTGTGAATTGTATTCACATGAGATGTGTTTTTCAAGAACAAAACATGAATGCATTCAATTTCTGGTCATTTAGTCACCTGCTGCTTCCAAAGGAAAGTACTTTTTACAAGCAAACGGGTAGACATATTACAGTTAAGCACGCATGGTAAATGCATGGATGCATTCTGGCCACTGCAAGCTTTCTTTAGACAGAGTCCAAATTAACTTGTTATTCTAAATAAGTCCAGCAGTCAATTCAATGTAATTTGAAGTTGCTTGGTAACCATTTTTTGGCACTGGCTCCGCAATATGTTGCAATATAAAGGCTGGGCATGTATTAGAACATCTAGAAATTTTGGACATAAATAAGATATAGGAAAATTCTCTTTGTCATGGAGCTTGGTGCGTGGTGCTGTACAGACAAATATGAATTTCTGTTTATGATAAGTGTAAAAGATATTGTGACAGCATGCTTTTAGGAGGATTACCATGGATTCCGTGTGTATCTTGAAGTAATGGGAAGTGTTACTTGCATGCATAAACTATATAAGAAATTACGGGGCATATTAGCAAGACCCACGTTAAAATTATCGCCGTTTTAGCGGCAGGAAACTGCAGCTAAAACGGCGATAATGGGCTTGCTAATATGCGTTATGGAATTCCAATAGAAACCCAGGTTAGATGTCCTGCACATCTAACCTGGGCTTCTATTGGAATTCTATAACGCATATTAGCAAGCCCATTATCGCCGTTTTAGCGGCAGTTTCCTGCCGCTAAAACGGCGATAATTTTAACGTGGGTCTTGCTAATATGCCCCTACCTCTTTCCTGAAACTTACCTTAATACTACCTAAGGCCGACTAGACAGAGCACAGCACCGCTTTTCAAGCTCTATAAGTGCTGAGGCAAAACATTTTTTAATTTTTTTCAGAAAAGTTTGAAACTATTCTTTTTCATCGACATATCGGGGCATATTATCAAGGAATAGCGATATTTATCGCTAACCGCGCTTAGCGCGTTTTTTTTTAACGCCGCCTATCGCTGGAAATTATCGTTGAGATAACACCCTATTAGTAAGGTTTATCTCCATAGCGATAATATTTCCAGCGATAGCGGCAAAATGTGAAAATATCGCTGGAAAACCAGCGATATTCTCGCATTAACGCAAGGATGGACTTAGCCTGACAATCCACCCCCTATGCTACAAATAGGTAAGTCACCCTCAGTAGCAGGTGTAAAAATCTAGCGATAAACGCGCTTAGCGCGAATTATTTTATCGCTTCGCCTGCCTTGCTAATAGGGGTTAGTTGTGTTAGCGACTGTTTACAGTCGCTTTTAGTGGGGAACGCCTACCTTGCATGTCATTAGGGATAATTATCGCTGACATGCAAGGCGATAGAAATACCGGCTGCTAACGCATGAAAGCTGTCGCTAACGCCTGTTAGCGACAGCTTGCTAATAGGGCGATAAAAATATCGCTGCTTTAGCTGCAAAAAGTGCCGCTAAAGCGGCGATAAAGCCCTTGATAATATGCCCCATCATTTTATAGTGCCTCTTACCTCAATGTAAAAGTATAGCGATATTGAAACATCTGTGTATCTGGAAAATCGTTAGATGTATAAATCTGAAAATGACCACTGCTAATATTAGGTCGCTTTATACTGGATCACATAAGAATGTGTAAAATGTTCCATGTTTAATATAAAGCTTGACCCTTAGGTTCAAACTCTGGTCCATTGAACCGCCTTTCATCTGAAAAATATGTCTGGTGTGCTCTCTCTATGACCTTTTAAATGCAGAGCAGACCTACTTCATGTGGTTTTGAATTCCAGTTCGCCCTTCTTTTATTCTTTTTCTTTGTATTTGTCTCTTCCGGTGAAATAAATGTCAAATTAAAATATGTTCAAAAGAACATGCTAAGTAAGATCCTGAGGCCTGTATTTAAATTTCGTTACTACGCATCCATGTCCGTATATGATATATAAAAATATATCAATGCCATGCGTGTACAACTGGAATTCCAAAATCTCTTGGTTCATATGTTGCTGTCAGCGCCTATGTGCTACAATTTTAATTCATTAAAAAGTTCATCAAAGACTACTTCTTGTTGATTTCACTTGTATTCTGATGTAAGAAACGTGCCAATGACATTCATGTAGCTATCCAAACCTGTAATGGGCAAGCATGTGCTTGATGGCGCCAATCAGGTATGTAGCCTGGTGCCTGTGAAAATCATGTGCAACTCTTCATGTGATCTTGGAGCCAAAAATAAATATATGAACATGGCGAACCCTTTGGTCAGGAATGATATACTGGCATGCCTTGTGAAGTGCTCTGCGGGTACTTCTTATGCGGACAGAGGGCTTAGTAATAGAACTCCACAGCAGTGGCGGCTCGCTGAGGGAGTGGTGCTGGGCGGTGAGGCGGGGCGGAGGAGGGCCATGGTGGGGGTAGTGGACTTGGACTTACGACGGACAGAACTCAGAGGGAGTTCTGTCTGTCGTAAGTCCAAGTCCCTACCCCCACCCCTCCCCCGCCCCGCCTCACCGCCCGCACCACTCCTCGGTGAGCCGCCACTGCTCCACAGTATCTGTGATTGTATTAGAACTGTTACAGTTTCACAGAAGTGGGACATTGCAGATTGTAGGCCCTGATATCCAAAAGGAGTGTTGCAAGCAAGTATTTTTACCATCCATGTCAATACTTCAGAGTTTACTATTCCTTTCCAATTTTGTAAGGCTAAAAGTGGCTTTTATTTACTTCTCTCCCACTCACATCGTCTAAATCTGCATTTAAAGTCAATGGGCAAAGCAGAATCTCCCAATATAGTTAATTAACTCTCACTGTCATGTGTTCCAAGTTATTCTATCTAAATAATAAATACATGGAAAATAGAACTCTCTTTTCTGATCCCTGTGCGAACTAGTGTTTGCACAGTAATTGGAATTACAAGTTGTGTGGTAGTTACCACTTGCCTCGCAGTTTTCCTCAGTAACATTTCGGAAGGTGAAACATGTGGAATTTTACAGGGCGTAAATTGCCAGGTAAATACCGGTACATGCAAATTTTGGAGTGCAAAGCACCAAAATCTGCATTTAAAGCACAATTTTAAACGTTACAACTTGAAGTAGGTGATAATTATTGCATCTTTCAAATTCTGCTTTTAAATTCCGATCCCCATGATTTCGATATTTAAAGGAGCAATAATAATCGCTTTCCCAGCCGGGGCTCGCCTAATGAAGGCCATTGAATTTCGCATGGCAACTACACCCCATAAACACGTTTCAATCAATATTGCCTCCATGAACTTACTCCATGTCAACATACGTTCATGTAATCAACATGTCTACCTGAAAATGTCTTTGGTAAACAAATGTTATGCCACAGTAATATTTGCATAGCAGTTAGTCAGTGCAATTTGTCTTATTTTATGCATGCTTTTGTACTTTGCAAATTGTCATGGTAAAGAATTGAAGTACTTTCTTTTGTCATAGTGCATACCAAAAGTGCAGGAAACTTCTTCCAGCAGAGAACCTGAGCTGTTGGTGGAAGCTATTGTCCCATTTGAGCCCAACCCCTTTTGATTCAAATGCCATTGTATGCCACCTTCAGCAGAGAAAGCACTGTGGCTTAAAACAGTGAACAAATTGAAGGTAGAGGGAACAGCAAAACGAGATGTTGTGGAATGTAAAGAAAGACGTATAATCATCAAGGCAATATTAAAGTGAAGATAGTGTAAGTAAAGAAAATGCTTGAGGGATGGATGGCATCTTCTCAATTGATCTCTTTCACCTAATCTGGGTCGAGTATTGACCACCCCTAACATCATGAGTATATAAGGTTTTTGTGCATATTTGCGGAGATGCACAAGACGACGTCACAGGACTCAGTGTGGACATATGTCCCTTATAAATGCTCCTGAAGGTTAATACAAACTAGAGGTTGGGACTACTGTAAGTGGTCCATCAGATGCAGCATTGACTCCACTGTAGACGCACTCCACAGAGGATCCTCAAAAATAACGCAGGAGACAAATCAGAAAAAGGTTAATATTTACTGTTAGAAATGGGGGTCTCTAGTTGGCAGAGGTAGGTACCTTTGTCCAAATAGGGACCCTTGCTTCTAGTCAGGGTAAGGGGGATACACACTTTAGATAACCCCTGCTCACCCCTGAGTAGCTTGGCACGAGCAGACAGACTTACGCCAAAGGCAATGTGTAAAGTATTTGTACTCAAAACACACAGTAATACAGTGAAAACACCACAAATGAACATCACACCAGTTTAGAAAAATGAAGTATCTTTATCTAAACTCAACAAGACCAAAGCCACTTGGTCCATAGAAAACTATGGATGCGTGATTTCTCACAAAGTACCTGTAGATGTGTCAAATTTCACAGCCGCAGAGATGGGAAGCGTCAAGAAACAAAGAGATGTGTCAGTTCCTGAGACCTTGGGGAGGCGATGCAACAGTTCTGCTGCACACAGGAGAAGTGATGCATCGAATTCAGTCTGTAGGGGGAAGTGATGCGTTGACTCTAAGACGATTCTGGTCCGTGTGTGATGCGTCGGGAAAACTTGCTGCACAGGTACAATGCGTGGAAATCTGTGATGAGTCGGCGATCGATGCAGCGGCATCGAGAGGTGCTGCGTCGGTTTCTTAAGCTGCGATCTCTTGATGCGTTGGTTCTTGCAGCAGCGACAGGCACTGCGTCAGTTTCGGCAGCGGCACAGCAATATGTGGAGATTCTTCTCGCACAGTGGTGCTGAGTCGGAAAAACAGCCGCAAGAAGATCGATGCGCCGATTTCTTCAGTTCTTTAGGTTTCTTCCAGCTCCCAACAGCAAGCACAACATCCAGAGGTCTAGAACTGGAACAGGCACCTCCTAGCAGGTCAGAACTCTCAGCGGCAGAGTTCAGGGGAGCTGGTGGTGAAGTCTTTGTGTCCCTGAGACTTCAGAACAGGAGGCCTGCACACACAGGCCCTTGGCGATCTTCTTCAAGCAGGTTCAAAGCAAAGTTCCAGTCCTTGTCCTTTCCTTGGCAGAAACAGCAACTGCAGGCCAACCCCACACAGCACACAGCAAAGGGGCAGTACTCCTCCTCACAGCTCTTCAACTCTTCTCCTTGGCAAAGGTTCCTCTTGAGTCCAGAAGTAATCTAAATCTCTGGGGTTTTAGGTCTAATACTTATACCCGAAAATGTCTTTGTTCTCTTTGTGCAAGGGTCTCTGAGCCCAGCCCAAACCAGTTCTATCCTCACTGGTGCAGTATGACCACAGGGGGTGGAGACAGCATTGTGCAAGGGAGACAGGCCTTATTCAGGTGCAAGGAAATCTCCCCCCACTACTCTAAATTTAGCCAAGGTCTGTTCAGCTCAGCTCTGAGTCATCCTGGAAGGGCCAGGCACACCTCAGCCCCCCCAGTGGCTGTCTACAGTGAATGCACAACCCCAGTCCCTGTCACTGAAAAACCAGACAGTCAATACACAAACAGTCAGAGGCACACAGAATGGTTAAACAAGAAAATGCCCACTTTCTAAATGTAACTCCACACAGAGGTTGATTTGTGTCACCACTTTCTCCACTCAAAGTAATGCTATCAAGAAGGTGGTTAACAAACATTGGAGTTTAATAGCAGATGACATGCAACAGCCAGACCTACCCATGCACTCCTTTAAAAAAGCCAAGAGTGTGAAGGACCATGTGGTTCGGTCACTCCTAGATCCTCCAGAGGTACCATCTCTTCAGTCGCTATGGAGTTTACCCCCCACTCGAGGTCACTACAAGTGCGGACATTGTAAGGCCTGTAAAATCATGATTCAGACTAAACAATTTGTCTATAAGCAACACAAGATCGATCTAGAGTCTTTCACGAATTGCAACACCTCAGATGTCATCTACGGAATTATTTGTCCTTGTGATAAAGTATATATTGGCCAGACACAACAAAAGGTAAAAGCCTGCATACTGTAACATTGCAGCAGGATACGGTGTGAAGTCCAAGGTGGCCCCTGGTTGAGCACTTCAAAGATGCGAAGCACGGACCTGAAGACCTCAAATGGGTTGTTTTGGAGAAAGCTGAACTTGGTCCCAGGGGGGGCAATATCAAGACTATTCTCAATGTCAGAGAATGTAAATGGATGTACCATTTGTATTCCATACATGGGGGTCTTAATGAAATGGACACTAGCTATGCACAGCTATCCTGCCTAACATCGGACTGATAATATATATGCTTGATGTGTGATAGCTCAGTCCTGCCTGACATCAGACTGATAATAATATATATATGCTTGTGTGTGATAGCTCTATTCTCCCAACGTTTTTCTTCTGTAAGTACATGATTTTGTTTTGTAATGTAAGGCTAAGGGTCTTTACAGGCTAATCATGATGTCTGCTATCTATGCTCCGTATGTATCTAGCATACCCTCCTTAGGTTGATATAACATGCATACAACCTTGTTCATACAACCATCTATAGTTCTCTTCAAATGTGCACATGACGTAAGATTATGTAACAGAAGAAGCTTTGTTACATTTTTCTTTCCTTTAGTATGATGCTAAATTGTTTTTACCCTGCGACCACTTATGAGCATGCATATCGGGTATGCCCTTGCTCCATGAATAAGCTCTATAAAATGTGAACTTAATGTCTTTTTAAGACTCTCAACCTTCCATACCCATTGGGTTCCCTGATGGACCTTCCTCACAATGTTGCAAAGCACAGGCTATTATTTCAAATATTTCCCCCTTCCTGTGTGGGATCGGTTATATTTACATTCACTATGGCATTTAAGATATTACACTCTGTGCAACCATTGTGTGTCTTTTAAGAATATTTACAATAACACTAAGGTTTTGACAGGTAGTCTTTCTTTCTTGACTACGGCGCGATGTCTTGTCCTTTTTTGACGGATGTATGATGATACAACGCGATCATTTAGATCGCGGTACATTACATCGCTGTTTTTACAACGCAAGTCGTTACAACGATTTGCGCTGGAGGGCGCTGGACTTAGGAATAGTGTGATTTACTATTCCAACTCCAGTCTATGTACAGTAGGGAAGGTGTTGGAATAGTAAATTACACTATTCCTTAGTCTAGAGCGCCCTCCAGTGCAAGTCGTTGTAACAACTTGCGTTTTAAAAACAGCGATGTAAATGTATTGCGGTGTTTTGACAGCGTTGTAAAGGTCGTTTTCCTTTTTTGACAAGCATCGAGCATCTGCGGCTACGCGGTAAGCGCGTGCATGGCAACGACGTGCTCCGTGCTATTTAACTAGAGACAGCAGTTTCCGAGCTCCCTTCACGGAGACGGACAGACTTGGCACAATGTAGGTAAGAGTTTGAACGCGCTGCGTTTGGAGAGTGCGTTTCTCTCCCTCTTATAGTTATCCCCTTTTTTGGCCATGTGAGCCCCTGTTTCATTTTCGGTATGGCGGCTAAGACTAGTTTCCTCTTTTTTGTATTTTCAGACTGTGAGCACAAGTTGGCATTTTGAAGAGGGGACTTTGCACGATTACTCTTGATATGCATCACTCTATTCTGGTAATACAGGCCTCCCTGTTAGAATTATATCGATGTCTTCACAATGGGTCCTCCGTTTCTTTTCGCCTTTTCTTAGATGTATTCGACATTAGTATTGGAACCTTGCAGTCCACGGTCATTTGAATAGAATTCTACCACACTTTTGTTTGCAAAGTATTTACAGTTTTGCACAGTAAGTTGGATCGATTACGCTATTTTAGTCCTGATGGTACTCTACACTGTGGGATATATCCTGATGGCCCTCAACTTGTTTTGCAGGTGCCAACCATCCGCTCTCTGCCCTGTGGAGCCTACGGGCCCTACTTCAACATTACCACTTCCAGTCAAGGGTGGTTTATGTTAATTTCTAAATTTCACTTCTACTCTTTCCTATTTTTGAAGCCAGATCCACATACGTTATACTAAGCACTTCTTATATCTATCCCCCAGGTGCCCCTTTGTTTTAGTCCTGAGGAAGACCCCGCAGTAAGGATCCAAGTAGCCTACCTTCTATTGGGAGTCGAAACGTCAACTGCGTTACTGTCCTATGCCAGTTTTCTATCAACAGTGATTTGTAACTGTGATAATGTTTTTCTAATCATGACAATGTAATCAAACCACCATCCCCGTTTGTGGCTTAAACGAGCCATCTCTATTGTAATTAATTTTGTGATGAATATGATGTCACTATCTTTCCTTTACACCTTTATAACCCTCACTCGATGCACACAACCTTCCCTCTCCTTTCTCCCACTGTTGTGGGGCACTTGCTGTGTATAGTTTGCTTAATTATGTGCTGATTGACAAGCATTCCAACGTTCAATGTGATTAAATAACATTGAACAAGTAATCTATAGTTGTACTAGTGTTATTTTGTCTAATTATGTTTTAATCTTTGTGTGTTCCTAAGAATTGGCGCACTGGTACCACTTCTCACTATACTGTTATATACCCAGGTCCCAGTGACTTACTTGGGTTTACCCTTTGTTTTTAACCACTTTCTAAATGTGGCATTTTAAAACACACAATTTAAAAACCATCTTTACTAAAAGATGTGTTATTAAATTCTGAATTCAGAGAGCCTAAACTTTATTTCTCTATCTTGTCCCATTTGGAAGTTATACTTGTAAGATATTACAAAGTATTTCCCATTCTATCCTATGGGGCAGATAGCCTTTCAATAGTGAAAAACGAAATTGGCAGTATTTCACAATCAGGACAAGTCACACACACACCGGTGCATGTCCTACCTTTCACATACCCTGCAGCCTGCCCAGGGGGTACCTTGATCCTACCACAGGGGTGCCTTACATGTAAGAAAAGGGAAGGTCAGGGCCAGGCAAGTTTGGGGAACTTGCCAGGTCGACATGGCAGTTAACAAACTGCGCACAGACACTGCAGTGGCAGGTCTGAGATACCTTTTCAGGGCGACTCACGTGGGTGGCACAAGCAGTGCTGCAGGCCCAGTAGTAGCATTTTATTTACATGCCCTGGCACACTTCAGTGCACTTTACTAGGGACTTACCAGTAAATCAAATATGCCAATAAGGGAGAACCAATTGTAAAAACAATTTACACAGGGAGCACTTGCACTTTGACACTGATTATCAGTGACAAAGTGACCAAAGCATCTAAGCTAGAAAAAACAAAATCCAGCACAGCATCATAAATACAGGAGGTAGAGGCAAAAAAATTACAGTAACAACGCCAAAGATGCCAAGTCTAACGTTTACCCAGCGTATGAGGAAGTTACCTATGACTATAAAATAACTCCAGTTGAGGAAAACCCTGCAGCAGCAGTGCCAGAGAACATTTACAACACCCCATCATCACACACAAAATTGGAAGCAGAAATGCTGTGTCAATTAACACATTTCTGTCACAAAATGAGGCTGATGGGAAAATCCATGGTTGACACAAAAAGTCTGAACTGGTTTCAACAGGATAATTAATACTCTAGAGACAATATGCTCCCTTATGAACAGCAACAAGAGCCACAATAAATCTATGCAGGCATTAATTGTTGAGTGCTGTCAAATTGACTCTCAGTAAGTGTAACACATGGAATGTTTAGTAAGAGCTACCAAATTGTCATCATCTTCAACATGCCTGAACTTCATCGCCCTAGTGTCAGTAGAAAGTGTAGGGAGAAGGGTGATCACCACACTCCATGCCATCATAGAAACCCTCTTCCAGGCCTGAACTTTTTAAATGCGATCCCTGTTATGATTTCTTCTGTATTGTTCTGTGGATGCAGTATACATGTCAAATAACTTAGCAGCAGGGGTAAGTTCCATCACTGTAAAACAACAAAACTGAGATAAAAGAACCAAAACAAGATGCACCAAATGAATAGAAAAACTATCTGCTTTTTTTAGACATATACATAAATTTACATCAGTTGTCTTTTGTAGGCACAACCTGTTGTGCAACTGTTTAAGAGACACTCATGTACATCTACCAAAATCACATAAAGGGAAAGTGCATATATCTCTCAACCAGAACCCAATGCTGCTCATTGGATAATTGAGTTGGGAATGATAACCCTGAAAAGTAACTGTGAGAAAGTCATCCTTTTTTCCCTGATCACCCCCAGTTTTTTTATTGATACTGCTGGTAACTGACTCTGATTGTGCTCTGGGCTCTGCAAACCAGATCCAGGGCCAGAACTCTGTGTTAAAGGTGTTTGATAATTAGGTGTAGTTGCAATTGGTATAAAAACCTATACGAATGCCCTAGTTTATGGTAAGGCATGTAGGCTTTGAGGCCAAGCAGATTTATTGCACTTAAGTGTGCACTGCTGTATTGCATGCAGTCATTTTAAAGACATCCCTGCTTTGCAGGCTGCTTTTAAAAGTAAATTATATGCAAATTTGACTTAGGAATTAAAGGTACTTCAAAAGACTCAAATTAATTTTTAGATATAAGTCACCCCTATGGTCTCCCCTAGGTGCCCCAGGGTTAGGGTGCCTTATAACTATAAGCAGGGACATTATAAAATATGTTTTATAAGCCCTGGTGATGGAAAAACTGCCAATTTAAGTTTTCCCCAATGTAGCACAATAGTTCCATAGGCTAACATGGGCACACTTTATTATAGTATAAGTATTGATAGAAGTGAGCTAAAATCATACTTCAAGGTATCACACTGATAGCTGGAATAAATCCAACAACTTGCCACTGTTAGATTTATTATAACAATCACAGAAAATAAGCTATGGAACTTGCTTTTCTGATGATCCAAAATCCAGCCTTCCAGCAGCCCTTTTCTGATTGGCCTACCTTTGCCAGGCTGAGCCAAGCTGTCTTAATTTGGTGTGAAATGGCCAGAGCTGAGACAAAGGACACCTCTGTGGGAGTAGAACTTCAGAGCAAAAGGCAGGATCGGGTGGAGTAGCCAAACTGGTCTTCAAAGAGAGAATTGCAGTTAGGACAGGACACAGTCTTACCCCCGCATCCTGCACCCACAGCCAGACTGGAGCCCCAGTAACAAGATTAGCAGAGGGGCTGGAAGGAGATTGTTAGGGGAACTTAGTCACGCCAGTGGGATGGCTTAGTCAGATCTTAACCTCCAGGAGAGAATTTCTCCATTTTGGATTTCGGAAGAATAGTGCTTTCTGGGTCAAGAATATGCCACACTTTGGAAGAAGTGGTCATACCCGAAGGTGGCACCCTGCACCCTATTGTTAATGGGTGCCCCCCTGCTCGACGCCCAGGAACAATGGATAAAAATGGAAAAGCTGCCCAGCAACTAAGATCCCTGCCTGAATCTACAAGGAGAAAAAGGACTGCCTTGCTGGAACCCTGGTCTGCACCCCAAAGGTTTGAACTTTGAATTACTTCACCTGCTGCACACTGTGGAACTACAGCCCTAAGGACTTTGCCTTGCTTCAAGAAGTGAAGGACTGGACTCCCTGAAAGCAACAGGTTAACAGAGCTCCACCTACATCATCTCCACCAAGAATAACCCAGCTGAACAGTATCCAGGGGACTTTTAAGGATTTAGCCAGGTGCATTCTGGGAAACGTAGTCCCAACATCCCAAGGACCATCTCAGAGCTTCTAGACCCTTGGATCTGTGTTGAGGACACTTGGAGACCCAAAAAGGTCCTTCTAGACGAAGATCCAGAAGTTTGCAGAACTTTTGTCAAAAAGCTCCATAAGGTGACCGACCTGTCCGTCACTGACGCAATTGACAAGACTTCCAGGAATTGACTGAGGCACTGCGCTGAGCCAAGGCACCATCATCGACTCAAAACCCAGCCTGACGAGGAGCCTTGCTCGATGTCAAGAGAAAAAGCTCGAGAAAAACGACTAAGGGCAAAGGTAAAAACTTGAAAGAGGCCTCACGCTCAGTGTATCAGATCCAAGATCTATCGTCTTCAGCCTCAAACTTTGACTTTGTCCTGGTCAAGCATGACCAGATGTCCCAAGTTGGTGTTTTTCGTTTTTAGGCACTTGAAAGTATTTAATCTTTACAAATTCATATCTCTGGCTCCCTACATTTGATTTTTTTCATTTTGGTGTTTTTTTAATCATAAGAATAATCCCCATTTTTATTAATTGGTTCTGGATTTTTATTGTGTGTTGTGTCTTAATTATTCAATGTTTTGGTGTTTTTAAATGCTTTGCACACCTGTCTCTTAAGTTAAGCCTGCCTGCTCGCATTCAGCTACCAAGGGTCTAGCAAGGGAATACTTTATTGAGACCTTCATTGGACCTTTTATTGTGATTGTGGCCTTATTACTAGTGGTAAGTACCTACTGATCCCTACTAATAAACCACCTTCCAATAGTAACTAATTATCCTGATTCAGAATATTTGCTCTTTCCTTTTGAAAGCAAGATGCATTTATGTTTGCAATCAATAGCACCTACTACATTGGGAAACAAAGAAAACAGATAGAAAGCAGTATTTACACAGGTCAGTTCAGCAGGGTCCTCGGAAAATATGAGATTGAGGATCATCTTTATTAACTTGATTAAGGAACCTCGAGAAGGTTGGTTGTAAAAGGATAGCTGTAACAGTATCATTCTCTTGGAGTATACATCTAATACCATCACCCATGGTATCAATTAAATAGGGATGCTAGCACATGGCTAAGTTTAGTCTTGATGCCCTGCAGAATGTCAAGCATAAACTTCTTATTCAACTTGCAGTCCTTCAGCTCCAGGTCAGAAGGACAATGATAAAGTAGGTAATTGTTTTTAAAATTGATTCACCATCCATTTTGCTAATCTTGTGCTACTGGGAGGTGGCCTCTACCTGTCTTGGTCTTCACATCATGTTTTAAATATATCAGGTCAAAGCAGATAGAGCATAGTTTTATGTTTGTATGCAGGTATCTTTCTGGGACTATAATCTCAACAATCAGCACATGCTGTACTGTTGCTGGACTATTGGAATAGATCATTCACTTTGACTGCTACAGGC
Organism: Calotriton arnoldi; assembly: GCA_963921515.1. Lineage (NCBI taxonomy): Eukaryota > Metazoa > Chordata > Amphibia > Caudata > Salamandridae > Calotriton > Calotriton arnoldi. The sequence goes on from CAWUFW010017845.1 coordinate 101,146, forward strand.
CTCAGCTGCCACCTGGTTCTGCAACAATAGCTGTAAATAAACATTGCCAGCACTGATCATGCTTTGGGTGGAGCCAGAGGTTATGCTTTTACTGGGCGTGTCTTGAAGGCATGATTAAATGCAACACTGCAAAAAAAATAAAAATGATCCTGACTCTTCAAAGAATCATATGACACATTAATGGGTTGTGTAGGTGTTCTTCCAAGAGCGGAGGGAGCCAGGACATCATGGTTACAGACTGGTGATGGCTGCAACTTTTTAGAAAAGGGCAGCAGGGGGAGCTCAGGCAGGGGCTGGAGAAGTAAATTGCGTTGAGGGTCCGGCAGCCATTAACCTCCCCAAGGAGAAGGTACCCTAACCACTGCCAGCAAGGCCATGGGAAGGAAAGGGGGCAGAACAAAGAGAAGAAAGCCCACAAAAATGAAACACTGGAATACAACAAAAGGAGAGGGGGAAGGCCAATTAGAAGCCAGCACAACATTCAGGCTGACACGAAGGTCCAAGACCATGTGAAGAACGGCAGGCAGCAGCAAGCAAGACACCATCTTTGTCATCAGGAGCGGATTCCCACCCACACTGAAGTACAGCACAAGACGTGGTGCGAAGCAGGCTCCCAGGTGGTGGTAATAGGAAGGCAGTCTCCCCTCAACAAAACATTGCAAGAGGGCTACAAGTGCAAAGGGACAATGAAGACATCCCTTATTCATGTGCCTTGGGTTGTCAAATGGCAGAGCATCCGGAGGGAGACTGAAAGTACAGTCAGAGTGGCCAAAGGGTGGCCACAGCACTTGCAGCTCAGCTGACACAGGGACCAGAACTAAACTGGAGCCTAGAATCCCACAGGCATCTGCCACCACCGAGAGGCAGAACGGTGAGACAAACAAAGGGATACCATGCTAGTTAAGATCAGGGCACAAGTCATGGGTACACATGGGTGCACAGCATCATCCCACTATTTTTACAGGGTGAACGCTGTCCACCCTCTCAAGAAGTTGGGGCCCACAGAAATATACTGAACCTGTCCCAGTGTAATTTTCAGACACCATGACACGTTCAGCAGCCCATGCACGTTTGTCTGCTTTCCATTACCAGCAGCAACGTGCTGGAAGTGAGGGGGGCTTTTTTATTTTCACTCCTGCTGGGCCAGAGATAAAGGCCAAAATTAAGGGGTCATCATGCCTCCTTCTGATCGAGTAGCCTGACTGAATGCTACCTGGAGCCTCACACTTAAATGCAAATCCAACAGAGGGGAAACAAAAGCACACAGCCTATTATCTCTTCACAGGTACTTAAGAGAGCCATGCTTTTGACTTTCTTCAGTCCCTGTATATAAGTGCAGCAATGTAAACATGTCAGATGTGTTGGTCTGTCTCAGTATTTATACAAATAATAATTTAAATAGCACTATTTTTTTTCTTTTATAGTGCTACTCATTCCAATGTAGAGTGTCCAAGCGCTTTACGTAACATACATATTATACATTGACAATAAATCATGTAAGTGTGCAAATCAATGTACAAGATGTCTTACCTGAGATAGTGAGGGCTACAAGGTGTAGGAGTCACATGTCCTTCACAGCTCACTGTGCTATATTCTGTGTTCAAAGCAGTAATCCATTTACATATATACATTAAAAAAAAATCTGTCTACTGCATGTTACATGATGTGCTTTGCAGGAGACACATTACCTTCTATACTACTTTGATTAAAATGTGGGAGTACACAAAACACAGATCTCTCCAACAAATGCATCAACCTCCAGAGTTATCCCACTATTATTATTAACCCCTGCGATTTACTAGGCACCTCTGCAGCCGATGCCTTAACCCCATAAAGTATTTTAAAATGCAGTCTTTGCAACCAAATAAGCAGAACAGCTCTACAACCATGCTTCTCATTGTTGGCAGTTTATTTGTGGCAGGTTTAAAAAAATATATATTATTTAAGGCACAGATTTTGTGCCGGGATTGTGCACTTTTTTGGCATAACCCTGACGCAAAATCTCATTTGTAAAATCTCATAATGCGCTCAAATGTGCACATGACATACCTGAAAAACATATGTGTGAGGTCTTAATATCTGATTTCACTCTTGTGATGTCACTTCCACAGATACCACGAGATGTCATGTGTCGTGACATCATGCGCTGTGATGGCACTCACCATGATGTCACTTGCATACTGCCTAACTTGTTTTTTTTAGGACTTGTACCCTGGTTAAGATTAGTAATGAGGATAAAAACTCTGAGATCAAAGTCCACCTGTTAGTGGACAGACAGACTGCTCAATCAAATTACGAAGCTTAATAATTTCCGCATTCGAGTTCACAGGAATGTTTACTAAAAAGGCGGCCATTTAATCCCAACAATGTGTCAAAATATGTTTTCAAAAGACAGAGGGCGAGAGTGAACTGAGTGCAGGGGTTATGGTCCTGTTCACTCAATGAACATCATTAGGAGGGGACTGTTAGGGTCGGGAAAGAGTTTCCAGGAGGAGCTTCAGAAGAACTGAATCACAGTTCACCATGACATTGTGCGTGTATGTGTGTGTATGCGTGTGCATATGTGTGTGTGTGTGTATATGTGTGCGTGTATTTGTGTGTGTGCACATGCATGGAAGTGAGGCAGATTGGCGTGGAGCCATATTTGCAGTGCTGGGGTTTTCTGAACCTCACCTCTGTCCATGAGTAATGTCGCTCGAGGTACTTCCTTCAATCCTATCTCCATTAGTGATGGCGGTGCCTGCAGCAAAAGGAAAGGAGGGAAGTGTGAACAGATAAGTGACATGGGAATAGTAGGCTGGACGTTTTAATGATCCAAACTGACATATTATCTAGTATTACTGGACTATTTACACATGATTGGCTTTTAGGGAGTGCGGTAAGACAGGTATTAGCCGGGCTACTTCTTTGGTGAATAAATTGCTCTCTATTATTTTTTGTTGCCCCAATTGCCTATTGGTGCCTTGTGATGCATGTCAAAATGCAAATACTAAGAAGGCATTTTTATTGCTGGCTTTCCATATTTGTGCCACCAGTTTACTATCTCAATAGTCACTATTAGCATAACTACTTTAGCTAAGTAATCTATTACTTGTTTGCAGCAGAACATATTGTAGCTGAAAGTTGGTTAAAGTCTGATGGTTTCATGGCTGCTGATTTTGTCAAATGAACTCATTGACCACAGGAGCCTAAGATTAGCCTAAGATAGCCAATTACATTTACTTTAGTTTGTTTACAATACTTCTGTAGTGCTATCCTCTGCTTAGATTCGAGATCTAGTTTCACTTTCTAAAGATGCCAATGTTGAGCTATGCAATTCAGACGCTCATTTGTTATACATGGTCTTTGCCAGTGGGAGACTGCGTGTCACAAACAGACCCCCTCTAAGCTCCAGCTGCTTCTCCCCATGATCACCCCCCTGCTGGCCCTGGGCTGGACCACTGTCAACTTTCTGGAGGCCTTCATCTACTCCTGGATAGGGTAACTGCCCTGTAGACAGGGAGAGGAAGATGGAAAGGCCAAGGGTTAGAAGGAAGAGGGAGAGGGATGCTAGTGTGCAGAAACCTTTTTTTGTGAATGAAACATTTCTACCAGAAACGTTGTATGTGGCACTAAGCTGGCATATGAGACACCAGGCAGAGAATGGTTCCCCGGGTCTGTGTTGAAGATGTCTGTACATGGATGGTTTCATGGAACATTGAATTTGCTTCTTCTTTTCACTTCTCAGCCCACCGCGCTATGTTCACCAAAATATTGATGTTGCTTGGTAATAGATGGCTCCTTGCAGCTGAGATATAACCACTACATTCTCATTTAAAGCTCTGGAAAAGTGCTAGAAGTGTGGTATTGCTATTCAAGCGCTACTGCAAATTAGGGCAGTGTGGTAATATTGTGTTGCTGTAAGGTGACATCATACCAGGCTATAAAGAAGCTGGTGGTATTTCTAAGACTGCATATGCAAAAATATGATCTATTACTGTGAGTTTTCCACATTTATATGCAGAAAACCCAGAATTCTCAGTTACTACCTCTCCTCCTGACTGAGGCAACCCTATTCCATGCGCAAATATTGGAAAAGTAACTTTTTTTTGGGGAGGCTGATGCAATGAATGCTACATTTATATAACTTCCAAAAGCTCACCAGAATATCATGTTGTGACTACCCTCAGGAGTTTACTTGTGCAACACACAAAGAGGCTGCAGTTTAGGCACTGATAGTGTGGAGAGGGGGCAAAAGTTTAAAAATATGGTTCAAACTTTTCTAACCATAAGTTTCAGGGTTAAGCCTAGTTACCACACTGGCTTCATAGTACTACTCGCTTCAGGTGACATATCTTTGCCACAGTGTTTGGAACCAGGAGCTATTTCATCATCATAAATTAAATCACAATAACAGTTCTTATGTTCAGTCAATGATGAAAGTTTGAAAAAGATTTAAAAGTGTATTTCTCATTAGGAGATTAGTAAGTATATTTTCATTCAAATAATCAATAAATCAAGGACGTTTATAAAAATCCCTCAAAAAGAATGGTTAGAACAAACAATCAAATAATGTATAAAGCGCATTCAATAAAGGACAAAAATCCCTGTTCTAAATAACAGGATCGGAATTTAAAGGTAGTAGAACTTGTGAAGAGTTCAAGGTCAAAAGAAAAGAGTGAGCTAAACGGAGCATAAGTTCAAAAATCAAATTGGAACAGCAAACATCCTATGAAGAGTAGTTTATGAATCTCAGCCAAGTCTCAATAATTTGAGCAATCAATCATACAGTTGCAGTAGCAATCTGTCAAAAGCCAAACCTCAAAGTAAGGTAAGGGATGAACAGAAGAAGCAGAAGCCACAGCTGTCAGTAAGGGATCAGGGAACAGCAAGCAGGATGAAGTTCGCAAAAAAATGGCATTGCATCTAACTAGGAACACTCACTAATATAAAAGGGCAAAAATAATGTTGCAAATGTGTAGCAAGTCTCTCCTCCTTGGATCCAATCGGGTAACAGCATTTGCCTGAGAGCGCATTAAACTCTTCCTTTCCACAAAATAACATGCAGCTTGTAAAGTTTTATCACAAAGTTTGTTACAGACATCTTACATGCGTGTCTTTTTATTCATAAATCTCTGTTCCCATAGGCATTGACTATAGTTTAACCTTCAAATGTTAATGTTTCATTGCGTACAAAATGAACTATGCAAAGGAAGAGAAACATTAAAATGCAATATACTGTTTAGTAATGCATTTCATTAATATGAAGAAGAAACACTGTTTTTAAATATGCAACTATTCTATTCAAACATTATGTGAAATACGGTGAGAATAGGAAGTTTAATCCATACAAATAATATGTTGCTTAGAACATTCTGCAGTTATTACGAATGTTTCTAAGCATGTCACATTGAGGTCAAGTTTCTACATTGCATTGTGCATATTTCAGCAACATCGAGTTCACGTCTAGCTAACGAAAACTTGTGTTTAAGCATTTCTTCGGCCTATACTAGTAACTATGGCAGCCTAGGGCAGCTTCCATATTTAAAATGTGTCATTTTCTCTTTAATTTGCACATTAATCATTGCATATATAGCTGTTAATTATTGAAAATTGCACTTAATTACCTTTCTCAGCAGTATAGCTGGACCATGTTTGATGATTCTTAGGCAGAGGAGGCAAGCATCACCAGCCTTTTAGGTGATAGGTTTGAAAGATAGAAGCACTCAGCATGGTGCAGGAGCTCTCGGTCGCCATTGTGATCAAGTGCAGAGACTGTAAGGACATTTGATGTGGCCATGCTCTGCCAAGTTGCTAGCTAGTGAGTGAGGCCGATACAAGTGATGCAGACGCTCTTCAGGACCAAAGGGTGCGCAGAGAGCTTGATGCTGGTGGACAGTCAAGTTAGCCATCATCACAGAGAGCCTAATTTACAAAAAAGTAATGTAGTCCCTGCATGCTTTTAAAAAAAAAAAAAAATGTTATTGTCATTTTCTAAAACAAACATAACATAAGTAACGTTGGTTACAGTCATCCAGCCTTTAGTGCAATTAGTCATCATACAATACAGTAGGTTTTCATCTGCTTTACATCTCCTCCTGCAGCGTAGGTACATAACAATCATTGATGGGAAACAATGCCTTGGAACCATTCTCGTCCCTAGGCCTCTGGGGTTTTGTGAGCTGGTAAAGTGTCTTGGTGGGCTTGCCCAGGAGGGTCCAGTTGGGTGTCATCCCCTAGTAGATCGAAACCATAATATCATCTCCAATTGCCCCACACCTTTCGAAATTTCCTGGGGCAACCCCTCGCTTTGTAGGTGACCCTTTCAGCGGACATATACACGTCCATCCCCCCCTTCCATTCTCGCAGCTGTGGCGTGTCTGCGGCTCCCCACTTCCTTGCCACCTCTCTTTTGGCTACTACCAATGCTAGTGCCAGGAAAATAAACTGGGGTCTGCCAAGGTCCCCATCGTAGGAAATACCCAACAGTATAAGTTTGGGGTCTAGGGGTATCATAGTGTTCAATATTTTGCCTAATTCCCTCGTTATCTTTTCCCAGTAGACTTGTATCTGTGCGCAGTCCCAGATGGTATGATAGAAGTCGCCCTTGCTATACCCACACCTCCGACATCCGAAATTCTCTGCTCGCCCCATCCTGTGTAGTCGGACTCTATCGAAGTATATTCTATGCAGTATTTTATATTGTATGAGGCACAGTCTGGATTTGATCGCCACCTCCCTAGGGAACATCAAAGCAGCTTCCCAGTCTATATTTTCAAGCGCACCTAGGTTACCCTCCCAGGTTGACCTCAACTTTCCCAGTCTATCTGGAGCGTTGTTATTCAGGGTTTTATATGTTAGCGATACAGCTTTAGTTATGATGCATTCTTGGAGCAGTCTCCCCTCTAGTGGTGCGCAGTCCGGTAACAGGGAGTTGTCTATTTTCTCAGCCAACCAGGCGTGCCTAAGCTGTGCGTATTTCAGGAATTGGGATGGGTGTAGTGAATATTTGGTCTTAAGGACATCAAAACTTTTCAGCGTTCCCTTGCAAAGGATATCCCCTAATTTGGAAATACCAATATTGTCCCAACCTCCAAATCCCTTCAATTTATGTAGTTCCTTCAGCCAGGTGCATTGCCACAAGGGTGTCTCTTTGGTTGGTTTATTGCCCCATCCAATGGCCTTCGTGGCCCTCACCCAGGTTTCAACTGTGACCTGAGTGGCCGGGAGAAGCTTTCCCACACCTCTACCACCATATAGATAATGCAGGAACGTGCGACTGCTCAGGGTTGCCCTTTCTAGCCTTTATGTACGGTGTGTCCCTGGTGTATGTATCCAGTCATTAATAGGGGTTAAGTGCTCCGCCCAGTAGTAGGCTTCTATATCCGGCAGGGAGATTCCCCCGTAGTCCCTGCATGCTTATACCACATGTAGTGTCCGTGAAGTGTCATAGTGCAGTAAATTGTCAGTAGAAGTGCTCCAATGTGCACTGTGTGATGATGCATGCTGCACAAAGGCACATAGAGGCGCGATAACATAGACCATGTACTGCCTCTTGCAGGTGCAAGCAGCAAAGGTTCTGTACAGATCTAGCAGTACTTTTCACAATTTTTGCTTCTCTTACCGTCTGCCTTAGGGCCGTGCTTTAGGGTGTAATTAGAAGCCCCTTACTAACAATGGGCCTGATGATGAGTTTGCCAGATGAGATACTCCGTCACAAACATGACGGATATCCCGTCACCAAAATTCTAATTCCATTATATCCTATGGAACCTGTAATAAAGCGAACAGGATATCTGTCACGTTTGTGACGGACTATCCCATCCTCCAAACTCGCAATCAGGCCCAAAGTTTTCATTTAATTTCTAAAGGTAACCCTTTCACCACTCCCCTCACCCAAGTGTATTAATCTTCATCCTCTAGCCACAGAAATGCAGGCAATACATTTCCAGTGTCTTGGGAATCTGCCTTTGCTCCCCATCCTGCGCTATGTCAAACTGCAGGCATCCAAAATGGATCCCACTTTGCTTGTTCGAACCAAACTTATGGATGAACATTAGATTGCCACTCCATCATTTGCAGAACCTGCTGCCTGATGATTGCATTTGTTACCCATCTATTTTCTAACACTGCTATGATCTTGATGTTACTGCTTCCTTTGAGCACAGCCTAAAACTCTCAAGGTTTCCCTGTATATGTATTCCATCATTACTTTATACTTCTAACGTCTGCATCCTAGCAATGGACAAACTGTTCTCGTTGAGACTGAAAAGTGCATAGCTGAAAACTGTTTTCTGATGCATTAGACTACTAAAACATTTATGAATAAAGACAGCATTATGTTTAGGTTTCATAGGATACTGTACTGTATGGCATTTAAATCAATACAAAGGCCTGAGTGCCTATTAAAAAAGTAGCTAATGTAGCACTATCGTCAAATGCTAAAAGTGTTTCTTTCTCAACTCAAATTGCATGCTATCACAAAAGCATCTGCTATATTTCCGAAATCCAGCATGAAAACCTACCGTCACTCAAAGGTTCTGATTGTCACTTTCCACTTTTTCTTTCAACTGGCTCTGTCCTTTTAATATACCCACCCATTAATATTTCCACTCATTTAAAACATCATGACCACTTCTTCCTTAAAAGTCATGCCTCTGCAAATTGACAATTCCTAATCTCTTCTAGAGCATCTATTAACCCCATCAACCACTTCCAGGAACTAACATGCCACTCATCCCCCTTGGCCACCCGAATGATCACTACTAACTCATATTAATGTAATTTACAGCAAAGAAACTGGAGAGAATGTATGGAATGGTTTGCTTGCTAACTTGCACAAAACCAGTCCCTTTAACAAACAATAATTAATGACACTTATTTAACCACTAATCCCTGGGTTCTGGAGCAACGTGCTGCCTGGCACAAAGCTCTTCAATACCTCGTAAGGGTAGTAAGCGCTATATAAATGCAATCACAATTATAATAATTTTTCGGTTTGGAGAAATGGTATGGACCGGCGCCTCTGACAAATCTTTTGACATCTCTAGCACCCAAGTTTTTTTCCCCACTGATTCTATATGTATGCTCTGGCCTTAATAAACCTGAATTTGATTATGTGAAGTCAGTGAGTGAGGTATGTGGTAACAAGGCTTACCTTTCTTATGGCAGAGCCTCCAGCACCTCCAAAAATGGGCCACCTTCCAGATGTCTCGGTGCTGCCAGAAACTGCCCTGTAATCCCTGCCAGTCTTGCAGAGAGCTCTCTCAGAACATCTTAAAAAAATTGTAATGTGGGCTGTGGAAACATACTCCCAGTTTGGGGCATGTTTCCAGTACTCAAATCTGTGAGGCATTTCCACAATGTGACCCAGGCACGGTGGGCTTGCCATCGCATAGTTGTTCTGACATTCCGAAATTGGTATTAACATTTACCTCTGCATGGCTAGAGCAGTTTACCCCTGCCCTGAGTGTACATGTGCATATCTGAGAGTGTACATGTTCATAGCTGACGGTTTCACAAATCTTGTATTACCCCAATGGGTAAATGGCATTTGAGTGTGTACCATGACATAGGCCTGTGTCAGGGAATGTTGTATTCTTGGACTAGGAGGGCCACACAAGGACCGGCCCTCAGAGATCATGTGTGTATGGCAGAATGATGTTCATTGAACATAAGTAGGTAACATAACCATGTGACCCTGGTTCACTGCAGTGAGGCCAAATGGCTCACTCACCTATTCCAAAGGTCTGTTGCTGTGTTTCACACTCACCCCCGCCCACCATCATGTCCATAAAAGTATGTGTGCATGATAACACCATGTGCAAAACAAATGTGCCTATGCAAGACATACACAACAGAAAGCTTGCAATGTGGACTAGTGTGCAAATGCTGAGAGTAGGTGTGATGCAATAGTGTGTACACCTTATGACACTCAGGCACAGTCCAATAGGGAGTGTAGAACCAAACATTGTGCGATGACTGAGTGTGTGGGCTGCATGTCATGATGTTTCTTTACGTCACACACATGTGTATCAAAGTAGAGTTCCCCTAATGTCCTATGATTGTAAACAGAGGGTCAGAAAATGTGCATAGCCACACAGTGTAGCACAGATAGTCTCCCTACTGCATGGCTAAGTGTGAAAGGACACTGCAAGTAATGTACTGTGTCTACCTGAATACAAAATAATCATGCCTTTTCCCCTGTGCCACTGCTGTTTTGGCTGCCTAGCACCTGCGCAGGCACACTTGCACCATAGAGCAGGGATACAACTTTCGCATGCAGGAATGTATGTGTCCATTAAGGGTCATTTTCCTGATACCAAAATCTCCTGTGAGCCATTTTCCACCATCTATGTGTGCTGCAGAACGCAGCACACATAGAAAAATGAAGTGAGGAGGAGAATTTAAGGTCCAAGTACTTGTAATGCCTCCCCTGGGAAGGTAGTACTTTCTGGCGTATTTCCAGGTTTACCTGGTTTGGTATGTTTGGAAATGCATATTGAACCATCGGGTGTGGATAGTACCCTCATGCAATGGTCAAAGAACCTCTCTCTGGTGCAGAGTAAGCCAATGCAATCATTTGCAAAACATTTTGTCACTCATGAATAATTACACTTCTCAGGGCTACACAAGCTGGCCTTGTTTGGCTCAAACAATATGCACACTGATTTCCGTTGCACATCTACCATGGTGCATTGTGCAAGTGCCACACATATTACATTACATTACATTCATTCAATAAACTTTATTTCGGTCAATATGACCTTAAAAGTACAGACACAGTACATACAAATACATTTGAAACTACAAAGAAAATCAATTGCATGTAGTGAAAAATAAATAATAAAAACAGTAGTGGACATTGCTGGCACACATATGAAGTGAATAATTTCCACACTCAATTTAAAAATGCCCTCTATTCTAATTACTTCACCAAAGGAAAGCGAGGGCAGTGGATATAACAGAGGGTTGATCAAAGCAGAGGACAAGGATTCACTTTTGGAAAGTGCATAGTGCGAATAAATAAATAATTTAAGTAAAAACAGTTCTCATAAAAAGATGACCGCTATTATTACCACTAGTTTTATGCAGCAGTTGGCACGACCTAGCACTGGGAACCCCACAATGCAGGCTGCTTCTGCATGGGGTTTTCGCAACAATTATGGTAGTAGACTAGTAAGCTACTCAAGGACAGGAAACAATACTAACATTTTAAAAAGCATTAAGAACATATAAAAAAAATATACATACTTTAAGAAAACATATAAAATAGAAAAACAATTTTCCTGTGACATAATTGGAAAACCTACATACATAGCTCAGATAAAACTAATCATGTAAAAACAAGACCTAGTTTTAAAACTGGCAAGGGTGACCATAGATAGATATTTTTTCCGGGAATTTGAAGAAAAGATTATTTCGTTTCCTCCAGAATCATTATCTTAACTATTTAAGGATGCTTTAAAAAATATCCTGCGGGTACACCACATAGAAAATAGAAAACCTGCAACTGAGTAAACAATCGGGATACTACAGTCATGTTTCAGTATCCTGAAAGCATCAGAACAGCGCCTAGTTCCAAGGTTTCTACAAATCTGCACCAGCCATCGTTTTCTTGCCTTATGGTAGCCAGGACAGCTAAAAAACACATGGAGTACTGACTCTGCAGGGCAGTCACATGCCGGGCACTTCAGGATTTGCGGACCCCCACTTGTGTGTAAAACAGCGGAGAGGCAAAACCCCATCCCTAAACTGAAGAAAGAGCTTTCCAGCAGCTGCCGGCTTGATGTCATCCAGGGCCGGCTCAAAGCTATACCTATCTTTGATTTCTAAAAAGGCTGCGGTTAACTTGCCTACTCGGGGGATACTAAAAAGCTGAGCCATTTTATGCTCCCCATAATGGGCCTTTAACGATTTCCTGGGGAGTGAGATGCAAGCAAGCTCAGGGTCAGCCCAGAGTTCCCCCAACCCCATGCTGGCTAGCATGTGCTTGATATAAGCAAGCCACGGCAGTTTGGCTGCCCCCCGCAGGTTCATCACTTCTTTTAATTCCTCCCTGTATGATAGAAGTTCTGGAGTAACCCACAGGCGGCGCCAATATAATAAAGGTCTAAGGTTAGATTCATCGTGATTGCCCTAACACCCAGGTCTAATCGGAGCGGAGTTAGCGGGGTGCTCCATGGGAGATTTAACAACTGTCTAAGAAAGTTGTTCTCTCTCTGCGTTAGGTTCTCAGAACTAGAGTGACCCCATAGTTCTGCGCCATATAGCGCCCCTCCCCTGGCTTGGACCTTATAAATTTCAATGGCAGGACTCACTGGTTTCTGGCTGGACTTACAGAAAACCTTCATGATACCACCTGACGATTGCGACAATTTTAGTGATGATTTTTTAATTTGCGCCCCCCAATCCATAGTCTCTGTGATTGTGATGCCGAGATAATCGAAAGAGGAGACTCTCTCGAGGGGTTTACCATTTAGTGAAGGGTTTGCTCGTGTGCTTTTAGGGCTGTTAAACGCCATAAATTTGGTTTTCTGTAGATTAATTTCTAATCCTCTTTCACTACAGAATGCTTCAAATCTATTGAGTACCCTCTGAATCCCCATGGGTGATTTAGATACTAATAGAGTGTCATCGGCAAACATCATTGCTGGGATTATACGCGAGGCCAGCTTGGGTGCATCGAGGTCTTTCTCTACAAGTAAATAATCTATTAGACCGTTTATGTATAGACTAAAGATAGTAGGGGCAAGCACACAGCCCTGTCGAACACCGCGTTTGATCGGGATGGGTGCAGTTAGCTTTCCATCCTTACCAAACCTGATTTGGGCGAAGTTTTCCTCATGCAGCCGCTTTATGAGTTGGGATAGATATGCTGGAACCCCCATCTCGTGGAGGACTGCCCACAATTTTTCCCTTGGGACCAAGTCAAAAGCTGACCTCAGGTTTACAAATATTAAATAGAGGCTGCCACCCTCTAAACACACGATCTTCCAGTGTAATAGTTGTAGCCTGAGTATTTGGTCCAAAGTAGATAGTTTTTCTCTAAACCCTGCCTGTAGGGGGTAAGTATCTTCCGTTCCTCCATCCAAGTTTGTAACCGAAGCAGCAATACACGCGCAACATTTTTTTGCGTAATGTCTATGAGGCTGATCGGCCTATAATTGGTTGGTAATAGCGGTGAACCTTTTTTGTAAATGGGGATTATTTCGGCTCCGGCCCAACTGGGGGGAATCTTCATGCCTTGAAATATGGCATTAAATAGCACCCAGAGGTATGGTGCCCATACAGATGGTTCACTGCGAAAAAGATCCCCAGGAATTTTATCTAATCCAGGTGCTTTACCTGGAGCTATTTTGGCAAGGGCTCCCTTAATCTCATTTAGACTTATACTTGTACTAGAGCTATCGTCAAAGTGTTCATTGGTTTCCCCTATCTTGGCGGAATAGTCAGTCCCCCCAAGGCATCCCTCTATTATCTCAGCGTTCAGTATATCTCCATTAGAGTAGAGAGATTCAAAATGGTCCCGCCAGACCTCTGCTTCCAAATTCGGCTCTATCGGTGATTTAGCACCAGAGCTACCTGTGTTGACAACTTTCCAGAAGGTCCTCATATCCCTAGCTCCCAAGGAGCTTCTCAAAACATCCCACTTATCCATTTCCCACCCTTTTTTGGCTTCAGTAATGGCCACCTTGTAGGCCAACCTAGCAATTTTAATTAACGGGCGATCGTTGGCCTTGATGGACAGAACCAGCGATCTTTTGGCATTACGGCAGTGATCATTATACCAAGGTTGGGGAGGTTTCCTACTTGGCCGATTTGTTTTTTTGGGATAGAAGAAGTCTAGTGTGACTTCTCCTAACCTGCGATGGTTCATTATAACCATCTCGGAGTCTATACTATCCCCATGGTGAGTTATTGAGTTAGATGCTGTCAGAAGCACCGGGATCAGGGCTTCATATAAAGTGCTAAATTTATCTTGTGATTAGCTGATGTTAGACCATCGCACTCTTCTCCTACAATTTGAAAGTGTCAACCTATCATCAATAGGATTATCCATATTAAGGACACTCCCAGGATTGAGCTCTTTTAGTTCAAGTACTAACGCATAATGGTCACTGTCTAGCCGTGGAATAACCTTAAAATCAATTAGCCTGTCCCAGGATTTGGAGTCAATTAAAATATAATCTAATAGAGAGCCACGCTCATTTCTATGGAAGGTATAACTACTCGATGTGTCAGACAAAGTTCTACCATTGCAAGCTCTTAGGGAATGTTTCAAAGCAAGGCAGTTCATCTGGATCACCAGGGGCACCATTTTTTGACTGGTGAACACCTGGTCTCCGGGATTGCCCAAAATGTATCCTCATCATATAGGCTATCCTGGAGCATTCCCTCTAGTGGCTCAAACTGACAATTGAAATCCCCTCCTAGGATCACCATATGTTTATCTGCAATGGTCGCTAAGAACGTAGTTAGTTCTTCCAGCGTTTTAGACTTCTTACCCTGGGCGGTTGGTCTAGAGTACACGTTTAAAAGAGCTACCGAAGTCTTTGATGGAAACTGCAGCATAACACATAAAATATCATTAGATACTGTGTCAATCTGCTTGGCCGTACAACCTAAGTGAACTCCCACCCATGTGCTAAGGCCTCCCGATGGTCTCCCTTTACCCCCTGATGTTGCAGGAATACTGAAAGTGGCAAAACCCAATTTGGAAACATCCCCTCTGGCCCATGTCTCCTGGAACATGCAGATCTCGTATTGGCTAATAAAGAGACCCCAATTTGGGTCATCTAACTTATTATTCAGACCCGCAATGTTCCACGATAAAACCCTTGTCTTTGGGCAATTGGGGCAGTTCAGTTTGTTAGCCACTAAAGGGGATGATTGCGGTATGGCCTTTCTCTTCACACTTTCGTCCATCAGATCGGACCCTCTGGTTAGTGAGAGTTTTAGATTATCCCTCGGTACCATGTCACAGCCATCGTGGGCGCAGCCAGGGGAGCCGCTCATGCTCCCACAGGCTTTACCTTCCCCACGCGGCGCGCAAGGTCCTATATCACTAGCCTGAGCCTCGATTGCTATTGGGGGCGGGCGTATTTGGTCTTTAATGTTGGGGGACTGATCCTTGAGTCAATCTACTCCGTCTAAGCTGCTATACCTATTTGCTGTGGGAATATTAAAAATAAATTGCCTTTGCCAGTGCTGGTCCAGGGGAGGTAACTCGCAATTCTTGGTGTCATTTCTCCAACCCCGCTCATAATGCCTAATATCATGGTGGGGCCTGTTGGGGGGGTAGAAGTAACCCAATGGAAGCACTTGGGTGCCGCCCGATTTTCTCCCATCCTCTCTAGCTAAACATTTTTGGGCCATCAACGGGTTTCTAAAATTAATTACTATACAATCTCCATGTAAATCCTTATGTCGCCTGCCTATCCAGCCCACCCTGCGTGCAGTTAAAATCTCTTCCACATGCTCATAACTAAAATGCCTGTGGTTTATAAGCCAATGGATACATTTATTCTTTAATTCTTGGTGGGATTCATATTGGTCCCTTCTAAGTTCAGGGATGCCTGCAAGGATAAGGACGTAAGGGGTTGATGCAGGAGGTAAGTTTATGACTGGAGGGGGGAAGGAGTCATTGGTAGCTTCTGTACTTATGGGGGCACCTCCCCCTACCTGCTGTATTTTTGTTTGCCATTGCCCTCTAGATTTATGAAGTAAAGGTGGACAATTGGCTAAATTAGAAGTAACCAATGGGGACCTTGAGATACTGTCTCTGGTTGCCTCCAATGTATGTGTCTCCCTGTTTGATGTTGGTAGCAGAGCTTGCTCACTGGGTTTAGGGCCTGAATTGGCCAGTGTAATACTTGCAGTGGTCTGATCTCGTGTTCTGCTTTCAGGACCAACATTACAATTGGCTGCCCCCCTAGTGCTTGTCCAGTCATTAAAAAGTACTTCCAACCCTCTCCTGTAAAGGTCTGAGTTCGTCCTTAACTATATCCCTCATTTGGATCTGTAGATCCACCACTAGCTTGGTGACCCACCCTGGCTGATCGCTTGTGGTTTCTGTGCTGTCTTCTAGGTCACCAATCCCAGATTTCCCATTATCAGGAATCGCTCCTGTGGGCTTCTTCCTTCTTACTGCTGCTTTCACTTTGGGGTTACCATTTTTACCCGATTGGTTAGATGTGGCAGCCCTAGGTTGCTCGGGGCTAACTGCTTCAATTATTGATGTTTGGTCACTGGGAGAATCAGTTCTTGAAACCCCTATAATTTGTGAGGTGCTAGGGTCAGTCATTGCGATTTCTAGATTTGGGGTCAAGGACAATCGTCTCTCAGTGCGCTCTATTTTGGTGGCCACAGCTCCTAAGGCCTTTTCCAACATCCTATCAATAGAAGTTGGTTTGGTGTTAGGTTTGGGCATAGCCAGGGCCTGTTTCTTTTCAACGCAGGTTCGTCTCCCCATTCTACAGTATCTCTGTGTTTAGACTCTAGCATTGGTTAAAGGTTTAGATTTAAAGTGGGCACAGGAGCTTAATATTACAGATCTCCACTACAAGGCTCTATGGGTATCTACAACTACTGGGATACCTATTGGGGAAACCTCTAATAGGGAGCACTATCTGGGACCAGCGCGATTAGAGTACCAAATTCTACAGACACAAAATTACAGAGCCGATGCGGGTAACAACTTATATAGTTTTCTTTCCAAAAGTCAAAGATAAAATAGAAGAGGGTCTGTGCAACTCAAACAAACACATAGAAAAATGAGTGCGGAATAAATGTTCCAAGATTATTCTCAGCATAGAGTCATTTGAGATGCGAGCTGTATTCACTGTGTGCCAGTGGAAGGAAAAACAATTCCAATAACTATAAGATAAGGATCTGGGGGACACAGCACAGTACCTTGTTTGCAAATCCCGGGGCTAGAAAGTTAGAGGGGAGGCCCAGCCCAGCCTCCTCCGGCCTCTGACGGGCGTGGACGAGCCCGCCCTTGGCCCGGGCTTCGCCCGCACGCGTCCCGCGCTGTGGGGGGCGCTTGTCGCTTAAATGGCACCTGCGGGCGCAGATACCCGCGTCACAGCTGCGGGACTCCTGAGGGCTGCTGGGAGTAGTAGTCTTGCCGTTTCCCTCACGGCGCGAGCAGCAGGATGCGTGCCGTTCACCTCACGGCCCCCGAGATGAAGAGCTGGTGGCAAGGTGAGCCGTTTCCCTCACGGCGTTTGTGTAACCCGTGCTGCGGGGGGCGCTTGTCGCTTAAATGGCGCCTGCGGGCGCAGATACCCGCGTCACAGCTGCGGGACTCCTGAGGGCTGCTGGGAGTAGTAGTCTTGCCGTTTCCCTCACGGCGCAAGCAGCAGGATGCGTGCCGTTCACCTCACGGCCCCCGAGATGAAGAGCTGGTGGCAACGTGAGCTGTTTCCCTCACGTCGTTCATGTAACCCGTGCTGCGGGGGGCGCTTGTCGCTTAAATGGCGCCTGCGGGCGCAGATACCCGCGTCACAGCTGCGGGACTCCTGAGGGCTGCTGGGAGTAGTAGTCTTGCCGTTTCCCTCACGGCGCGAGCAGCAGGATGCGTGCCGTTCACCTCACGGCCCCCGAGATGAAGAGCTGGTGGCAAGGTGAGCCGTTTCCCTCACGGCGTTCGTGTAACACATATTGGTTCAGACATATAGCCCTGAGTGCGGCGGTGTTTTTACCACCACATCATACGGTAGACCTTGCCTAGATTTGTGTGCAAATAAATGACTGCCTGACAACTACATGTGCCATATTGGAAATACAACATGTTTTTTTAAATATCCAGTAAATCAGTAAGCTGGGAGAAACATACACTGTAGTATGGGTGAGCCACCCTGTCGCTGTGCTTCCCAAAGTGTGTGTTGCATCCGTAACACACACTGTTGATTTGGCAGGAAAATAAGTTGTTGGTAACTAAATAATTAACCAGGGGTTAAGTGTTTCATTGGTTTTCACGCTATAAAACAGCATTCGATTTTTTAAGCATACCAGAGATACTCTTTATTAAAGAAGGTTTTGGGTATACCTCTAGGTATTTTTAACCTCTTATTTACCTGCCAAATCAACAGGACCCTAGACTTTGTCCTGGCAACAGATTTCTAAGAACTCCGAGGGTTATTAATAGCTGCCCTTGATTGAGTCCGATGGGGTGGCACTGTTCCTACTTCAGTATGAGAGGTCCTCAAATGATGAAGCATGCCTTGATAAGTTAAGGATTTGATGACCTCAACAATATTTTGATGACCCTCTCCAAAAGAATAATTACTAATGGGTAACAGGGACACTAAATACCCTCAAGTAGTTTTGTGTGTTAAAGGTTTTTATATAGGGGGATATGCTTGAGGTGTACCTCCTACTCTCTGGGCCTGATTCACAGAACTAACTTACGTCACAAACGTAAACGTAAACGTAAAGTTAGTACTTTTTAGGTATTCACAGAAGTTAGTAGTCCTAACTTTATGACTCCTAAATGCCTTCTGTGAATACCGAAAGTCTGAAAGTTAGGATTTTTCTCAGTTTAGGAGTAGTAAAGTTAAGTAAAATCCTAACTTTAAAACTTTCGGTATTCACAGAAGGCATTTAGGAGTCCTAAAGTTAGGACTACTAACTTCTGTGAATACCTAAAAAGTACTAACTTTACGTTTACGTTTACGTTTTTGACGTAAGTTAGTTCTGTGAATCAGGCCCTCTGTGTGGGAATACCGGACATCTACCATTCACACGTGATGAGGTGTAATCCTTCCAGGACCCCAATGCTACCGGTAAGTGTTATAAGTACATGTATGTAACATTTGTAGGTCTGTGTGTGATCTAAGTGAAATGTAACATTGTGATGTGTTGTGGGGGTAAGAATCACCTACTATCAATTTGCTGTCACAGTGTGAAATAAAATAGAACCTGCTCACAGATACATTTTGGAATGAACAAGGAAGATTTCCATTATGAATGTAGAGTGTATGTAAGCAGGCCTACAAGATGTATGCATCTTAAAATGTGTTCTATAAAGGAGGAGCACCAATGTCAAATCGTAACACAATCAATTATTGCAATCTTTCTAATGATAAGTCCTTAGGCAGTAGATTCAATTGAAAATTCTTCTTCTTTATTTCACAAACAGTTCATTTAAACACGCTAGATTTTCATTTCCAATAGCTGAATTACACTCCACTTTTTAAGTCAGCCAACGCGTTTCGTCCTATTTAGGACATCATCAGGGCTGAAATAATGAAACAAATAAAAAAAACATGTCAAAAAACTATTTTCATTATTACTTCATGATTACCAAAGAAGTTCAATACAATCTTTCTTTTACATAATAAAACATCATCTCCTGCCTATATCCATTCTAAACTATTTACAATAATCAAGATGGGTGAAAAAGCAAAATATCCAAATTAATTATTAACACATGCAAAAATCTTGCAAGACCCGTTATAAAAACACTTAATTATAACACTTTAATTCATAATCATTTCTAAACATGTAACTATATAAAAAATAAAAAATAAAAATATATTATTATCCTAATTTGATTAAACTATATGTATCTTCAGCACCCAGGTTTCTTAAAAAAGATATTATTCCCTAAAAAACTCTTAATTGCGTAAAAATGGCATGTATTTTTTCCAAGATTTCTAAGTAACCTACATCTTTCAATAATTTTGAGGGACAAATTATCTCCCTATTGCTCTCAGAAAAGAAATATCTGAAGTTCATAATATATCATAAGCAGTTTAAGGGCACCTTATTTATACCAATATACTAATATCCGTAGTGAAATGTCACTCACCACTAGTAAAAATTCGTATTAGTTTATTCAATGTTCAGTTCACTATTTAATTGTCTTCAAGAAAAAGTTCTGAAAAAACTGAAACAAAACCACATCATTACCTATTAATTCCATTCAATACTTATAACTCTAGAGTCATGTCACACAAAAAAAGGCCTGACTCACCATTCTCCAACTTCAAACTTTATGTGAAGGAATCTTGAAAGTCCTCTATTTCAATTCTGAACTACAATTATAAGAGACACACAAAATTACTCTCTAGAAAACCTCTCCAAGTTATCTTCTCGGCATATAAGCCAATCTCCTAGTGACACTCACCATCCTCGAGTCTATTCCGTATGTTGCTCCTCAGCGCGGCCCGATAAATCCCGCTGATGTTTGATTCCGTGTAGACCCTTTCATTATAAACCCTTGCTCAACCTATCATCGACTTGCCATCAATACTTATTCAACCAATAAGAGGTCAGAATTTCAAGCCTACTAATTAGTTTCGCTTGTTTCCTCTGTGGTCCGCTGTCCCTTTCCACCAATGGTGAAAGACCATCACAAAATACACTTCAAGATATCCTCAACCAATAGTAACCTGCCCCCACGTATGACGCTTCAGAAAGGTTTTCTACCAATCGGCACTAGCGAGTTCCGAAAATATCAGCGCTTACGAACAACCATCCTTACACTGTTTATACACTACTTCCTGTTATCATAAACATTACACCGGACACCCGTCACCATTCCTTATTCCTCAATATTAACGAGAAACTTATCCTGTTGTAATCCGAAGCTTTTTAATAACCGATGATAGCCTATTACTGCGTTACGCATGTTCCCTCTATGGTCCGCTGTCCCTTTCCTCCAATGGCGTTAAACCATCATAAAATACATTTCAATGAGTTCTAAACCAATGGCAAACCTGCCTCCAAGTATTGAGCTACCCTATTTTCCTACATATCGGCACGACAAGTCCCGGAATTTTCGAAGCTGGCAAACAACCAACTATTCACTGCTTCCTGTTAACAAAAAGCTTACGCTAAACACCCATCACCTTTCCTTTCATTCTTATCGCCTTATCCTTCTGTAGTCCGCTGTCATTTAAATATCTAGAGTCACTGCTCATTCTTAAGCGAGCTCTACGCTACCTTAACATCACTATTCATCCTATCCTCAATACTAGTAAAATACCAATAAACTGGTAATCTTGCACCAATTTTTTATATATAAAGTAACCCAATTATTTAGCACATATTCCTGCAAAATAAGCCTGTTGGACCTCATTTTCCGAACTAATTTCCTATATTAAATAACTTATAGAACCGCTAAACCATCATGACCCGTGAAGACAGTCTAATTCAAACAAAAGTGGGAGAATTTATAAATTCCGTATCCACGTCATACCTGCACAATATGCAGTACTGACTTTACATTGCTCTCATCCAAGCAGTTGTTATCAGTCAGAATTACTTTGGTTCGTTTTCAAAATTATGTTTATTCACTAATTTCGATCATAACTAAAATCATTCCTACAACCGTGATTATTATCCCTGTGTATTGTGACGTGTTAATTGCACTTTACATATTCTCTTTGTACTTACAGAAAATAATGCAATTCATTGTCGCTGTTCAAACCCTGTGATATTGTCCTGCATCTACTGATCCATTTGGCTTCTTGCTGCCTCAATGTCAGTTCCCAATCACCTCCCCTGACATGAGGTACAATTCTTTGTAAACCATGAAATTTGAAGCCTGTTCTTAGTACATGATTATTCTGCATATGCTGATATAATGGTGAACTCTCATCCTTATTGAGCACAGCTCTCCTATGCTCCTGTATTCTGAGTTTTAGAGTCCGCTTCGTACTCCCTATGTAAATTTTCGAGCATTCACAGATGAGTGCGTATATCACTTCTATACTATTACAATTGATAAACTCCTTGATACTATATTTCTTCTTAGTATTGAAATTAAAATCTTTTATGCGATTTATGCCCATGTCACAAACATTACAACTGCCACAAGTAAAAAAACCCTTAGGTTGACTAGGGAGCCAATTAGTACCCTGTGTTCGCAACGGTTCTAGGTAGTTCCTAGTAATCATCTCCCCTATGGTGGAACCTCTCCTATATACCACCTTAGGTCTCTCTGAAATGACTCCTACAAGACCTGGCACTCCTTTTAACAGATTCCAATTTTTATTTAAAATTTTAAAAATCTGATTATGATGAACACTGTAAGAAGTGATAAATGACACTTGATCTTGTGCCTGACGTCTCTCCTTTTGAACCAAAGTAGACTCTCTTTTGACCTGTTGTATACGTGATCTGGCCTGTGCCAGACTTCGACTAGAATACCCTCTGTTGCTCAGTCTATGTACTAGTGCATCCAATTCCGAGTTAAAATCTGCCTCTCTACTGCAGTTACGCCGAATGAGAATCATTTCTCCATATGGAATACCTTTCACTACAGAAGCGGGATGGGAACTATCTGCCCTTAATATAGAGTTAGTGGCGGTCTTTTTGCGAAATTATTTGCTATGTATTTGGTTGCCAACAACAAATAATTCAACATCCCAAAAATCTATCTTAGTTTTATGATGATTCATTGTCAAAGTAACATTAAAATCATTATTATTGAGAAACTGATGGTAATCTTGCAACTCTTCATCAGAACCTTTCCAGATAACCAGAACATCGTCGATAAAACGACCCCAAAACAAAATCTGGTCCATCCATCCGGCAGCTCTTCTGCTCCAGGCATGCTCCCTCTCAAACCAACCCATAAATAAGTTGGCGTAAGAGGGAGCAAACCTGGAACCCATTGCCGTGCCTCTTATTTGCTGAAACCACTCCCCTTCAAACATGAAGAAATTGTTCTTCAAGATTAACGAGCTCATTTCTATGATCATTTTAGAATGCTCTAGTAAACTCGCACTTCTTTTTCCTAAATAATAATTCAGAACTTTTTCACCTTTGTCATTAGCTATACATGTGTACAATCCTACGACATCAAAAGTCACAAAGCTCAGACATTCTTCCCAGTTCAAGTCCTGTAATTTATTTAACACATCCAAAGTGTCTCTTATATAAGCCGGCAAATTCGTTACTAAGGGTTTTAAACACAAGTCAACAAATTCCGAAAGATGTTCTGTTATGCTGCCTATGCTTGAAACTATTGGTCTCCCTGGTGGATTCTGCAGGGACTTATGTATCTTAGGCAAAACATATATAAAAGATGAGACAGGATTGTTAATTTTTAGATATTTAAATTCCTTCTCATCGATAAGCCCTTGTTCCTTCCATGAATATAACCTTTCATTTATCCTGTTTCTAGCATCCTTAATAGGATTATGATTCAATTTGGAGTAACAGTTAGTGTCACTCAATTGCCGCTTTATCTCAAAACTGTAATCTTCCCTGTTCATTAACACAATATTACCGCCTTTATCGGCCTGACGAATCACTATACTGGTGCCATTTTTTAGACTGTTAATGGCCAACCATTCTTCCTTAGATAAATTGTCTCATCTTTTATATATGTTTTGCCTAAGATACATAAGTCCCTGCAGAATCCACCAGGGAGACCAATAGTTTCAAGCATAGGCAGCATAACAGAACATCTTTCGGAATTTGTTGATGTATTGATGGCAAGTCGATGATAGGTTGAGCAAGGGTTTATAATGAAAGGGTCTACACAGAATCAAACATCAGCGGGATTTATCGGGCCGCGCTGAGGAGCAACATACGGAATAGACTCGAGGATGGTGAGTGTCACTAGGAGATTGGCTTATATGCTGAGAAGATAACTTGGAGAGGTTTTCTAGAGAGTAATTTTGTGTGTCTCTTATAATTGTAGTTAAGAATTGAAATAGAGGACTTTCAAGATTCCTTCACATAAAGTTTGAAGTTGGAGAATGGTGAGTCAGGCCTTTTTTTGTGTGACATGACTCTAGAGTTATAAGTATTGAATGGAATTAATAGGTAATGATGTGGTTTTGTTTCAGTTTTTTCAGAACTTTTTCTTGAAGACAATTAAATAGTGAACTGAACATCGAATAAACTAATACGAATTTTTACTAGTGGTGAGTGACATTTCACTACGGATATTAGTATATTAGTATATTGGTATAGATAAGGTGCCCTTAAACTGCTTATGATATATTATGAACTTCAGATATTTCTTTTCTGAGAGCAATAGGGAGATAATTTGTCCCTCAAAATTATTGAAAGATGTAGGTTACTTAGAAATCTTGGAAAAAATACTTGCCATTTTTACGCAATTAAGAGTTTTTTAGGGAATAATATCTTTTTTAAGAAACCTGGGTGCTGAAGAATCAAATTAGGATAATAATATATTTTATTTTTTATTTTTTATATAGTTACATGTTTAGAAATGATTATGAATTAAAGTGTTATAATTAAGTGTTTTTATAACGGGTCTTGCAAGATTTTTGCATGTGTTAATAATTAATTTGGATATTTTGTTTTTTCACCCATCTTGATTATTGTAAATAGTTTAGAATGGATATAGGCAGGAGATGATGTTTTATTATGTAAAAGAAAGATTGTATTGAACTTCTTTGGTAATCATGAAATAATAATGAAAATAGTTTTTTGACATGTTTTTTTTATTTGTTTCATTATTTCAGCCCTGATGATGTCCTAAATAGGACGAAACGCGTTGGCTGACTTAAAAAGTGGAGTGTAATTCAGCTATTGGAAATGAAAATCTAGCGTGTTTAAATGAACTGTTTGTGAAATAAAGAAGAAGAATTTTCAATTGAATCTACTGCCTAAGGACTTATCATTAGAAGGATTGCAATAATTGATTGTGTTACGATTTGACATTGGTGCTCCTCCTTTATAGAATTTATTTCTTTTGCAAAGTTGGTTTTGATGCGGTGGACCACGAGGAGTGAGCACTAACACTGTTAGAATATCAAATTTGTTTTAATTCTTGAACCAACTAGTGCGCTGTGGTACTAAGCCCTCACCGCTGTAGCTGGACAAATAGTATTTTATCTTAAAATTTGTGGTAATGTTGTCATGAGGCTTTGGGGACAGTAATCATCATCTGGTGCTGAATCTGGATGTGTTCAACATAAACATATAAGCTTGTACAACACATGGTACTTGGCTATACAATCATGTTTCAACGTATGTAATAGCACAGTGAAATATGTGTCACAAAGCATGTATGGGCAGTGTTCTGTTGCATATGTCCCAAATTGTGTATGACGCAGGTACAGATGTTGTGCAATATTTTACACAGGTAGGTATGGTCAAATCATAGTCACACAGTGTGTAATTATGCCACATATGTTCCATCAACATGCAGCATGCTTAACTCAGACATGCTGCATACTTTTGAGCTTTCCAGCTAAAGAAATCTGTTTGACTGACCATAAGGGTAGCCAAGCATACCATCTGTGTTACACCTAATTTGTTCGTAGACAACATACCTGTCCCTGTAGCAGTATGACTGAAAAAATGCAGATTTGTGGAAAGATGTATGCCACTGTCAACAGGGTAACCTTCATAATTTAACCTATTTTGAATGCGATATATGTGGCATATGTTTTGGAGACGGACAAAATTCATCATAAAAATGTAATTGACCCATAACAGAGAACAATTGAAACGGCTACATGTGTTTCTCTTCATGTGTTTGTACATCATCATGTTGATACCTAGAGCTTACATTTTGTAGTCTCTCATGAGGTATGACTTTTGTAGTCCAGCCTCAGAGGTACTTGAGCCTCCCTCATATTCATGGTGCAAGGGGGCCTGCATTATCTGCTACAAAGATCTGGGTCAGAGGAGTGTGCCGGCATGCATACACACACTACTGAAAAGCATTGTCTAATTCAGAATGTGTGCAGCCTAATGCAGACTTGGGATGATGTGTGTACAGAAATATATTCAAGTATGACTCACCATGTTTTTGGCTAGAAGTGTGAACCAGTAACCACATGTCACATTTCTACACATTTGCCTGAGGGTACATAATTGTAAAGTACCCAGTTTTGTTTTGCAAGAGAAAAAAGACAACCCTCTATCCATGTATTGGCTACCTGACACTGAGTAAGTGAAGACAGCAATGTGTGCTGCCTTGTGTGACTCCAGATGGGGTATGCAATGTAGAGTCACACTACCTGGACTGCATTACCTTAACCACTTTCACGTGTGTTGATAAGCAAGTCTCAGCCCACTCACATGATGCAGTCCCTGAATCCAATTTACACATTCTGGATCAAGTGTCCAATGTAAAATCTAGGCATCATCATGAGTGTGAATCATTGTTCTGTATGGTATGGTTTTAATGTCATTGTGACCATATTTACATAATGTGCACCTACACCGATGGCACCAGAGTCTGTTTTCCTTGCTCAAGTAGGGGATGTCCATGTAGTTACAGTATATTGTGCATATGTCTATCTCTCTTTTTGGAGTTGGTCTGGTCAGGCATATATGATTGTGTTACGTCAGCCTATTTTCATGCATATCATGTACATACAGAGTTTGTGCTAAAAATGCTTTTCCATTACCGCCCTAGTTAACATGACATCAGAAGACACCAGGACCTTCTCAATATGACAGGACCGAAACCAGCACCTTAAACATATTGATATGGCCTACCACAAGATGGAGACCTATACAGGCATGCTAAGGTAGCGGGGTTCTCTAATGTCCCTTTGACCATCAGACCAGCAGCAGCAACTACCTCAAAAACCCCAACCACAGCGGGACCAAGCCATCGACAGGCACACAAACCCCAGGTACCAGCGGCTACAGCTGAAGTCACCTAGCCCACAACCACACATCCCTGGAGGCCCAGGAAACAGAGTGCCTCCATGTTCCAGTACTGTATATTGCTGGAACTTAAAAAAATTACCTTGAGGCTGGATGGCATACAAAGGGAGCCAGCCAGCCTGTGTACATGTGTGGAGACAATGGAAGATGACCTGGTTGCAGGTGTACCAACTGCTCTGAACTTGGTTGTGGACAATGTTGTTCACTGGGAAGTTCTTTTTGATATTTTAATAGTTAGTTAAGCATAAAGTTAGTTAGTGGTTAGGATAGGTTTAGTGTAGTTAGTTTTTAGATTTTAAAATGGTTTTGTATATTGTTTTCTCATTTTTGAGGTTTGTAGTGGGTGCGGGATTGATGTTTAGTATATGTTAAAAAATTATATTGTGCCCATGTATGTGTGCTAAGGGTGTTGGGGGGCTGATGTTTAACATGTAATTTGTGTTAAATGTTTAGGATAGTTTAAGATAAGTTAAGTTAGTGTAAGGTAGTATTAAGGTTAGTTAGAATAGGATGGATAGGCTGAGGTAATTTAGGCTTAGTTTAGGTTGTGTTAGTCAGTTTAGGATGGGTAGGTTAAGGTAGTTAACAGCTTAGTTTACATTGTGTAAGTTAGTGTAGGATAGGTAGTTGTAGTTTGTTAGGATGAAACTTTATTATATAAAAATAGTTTCTTATTTCACGACATTGTAATCATTTCATACTTAAGAGCTGTCATCACTAATTAGGATGAGTTGAGTACATAATACAGCTATTCTTTACAGTCTTTGTAGATATGTGTTACTTTGTGAGAGGCCTCTGGACAAGAGTCAGTCTACCTCACAACTGAGTCACTTAAGGACTGACTCTTCACCATTATTTAGGCACTGTGAGTGGTCCTCTTTGTGTGAACTGACACTCAGCCCAACACAGTCACCTACTGTAGCACTGTTTGTATAAGAGATTCTGCATGTATGGTAGGGATGGTTCTGTCACTCCAGATTACCCATTCTTGGCTGTGCTGAGACACATACTGGTGCCTGCCATTAACGCACCCACCCTTGCACCATCACGCTAGTAGGTCATTGTTAGCCGGTTACAAATCATAAATGTGGGCCACACCTGCCTGGATGACCTCAATCACCCTTGGCACTGAGAACTTGCTAAGTGTGGCACTTCATGCATGTACCTTTGTGCAACTGCTTGCAAAGTTTGAAAACCATAAGTCTCACATTTCCTCGTACCCTGACAAGGTGTAGCTTTGCTTCGGTGTCCGGCTCCTAATTAGTGATATGTGTGTATATTGTCCAATTGATGTCATGTGTGGTTACACTCACACTCATGCATGTGAGGGCTCTCAGGGGCAGAGGAACACATTTACACTTCATATCCCAGTGTGCCTTTCAACACCCTTTATCAGTGGACACAGGACCCCAAAACTTATTAGTTGCATTTCATGCATACTGACATGCAAGGTGCTAGACTTACCTTCTACATCCTTGAGTAGTATAGGGATGATGCAAATTCAGAAGGAGTCTGGTCATGAGTATCTGCATATTATCAGTGCATACATCATTAATTACTTTAAGATCTCTTCAGTGTAAGCATTGGGTCTTTCATATGTGCTTTATCATGTTGTCATGTTCACTGAGCAAGATATATATGGATGTGAGAAACAGTGTTAGTGGCCCACATGCCTCACTTGCCCCATTGTGAACAAATTGCCATTAGGTAAGGTAGGCCTCAGCAAAAATGGATTAGATAAACAGGTGAGCACACAAAAAGGGACAGTACCAGATGACCAAGGAGGTGGGATGATGATAAACACAGGAGCCCTAAGAAACTGGCCAGGAGACACAGACAAATGTTACTTGGCAGTTTGCTGCCAGAAAGTGATGAAGTCCGCATCTTCCTCATCTGATGGGTGTTGTGCCTCCCCTGAAGGTGGTGGTGTTTGTGTGGGAGTCATCTGAGGTACACACACATCAGGTGCAGAAGATGTGGTTCCCCTGTTCCCATCAGCATTTTTCTGTGCCAGAAAGGAAGGCAGCACAGCACTAACAAGTACCTGATGGCTAGTCAACAGGGCAACAGCGTAGCTGTGGAAGGCACCCCTAGTTGCTATTTAGGACTACTAATTGCGCTCCATATATTGCAAGATGGTACGGATGGCCCCCAGCTAGGTGGCAACCTCACTGGTGTCACATTTGCAGGACTATTGTTCTTGCCTGTGCCTCATGACACCAGCAATGTCAGCCAGGGACTCATCGATTCTATGGAGCCCAGGATAGGTGGCTTTTAATTTCTCAGCGGTGTCCTTCTTGGGTGCCCCGTGATGGTCTCCATCCCCACCCGCACCTCATTAACCAGCTACTGCTGGTCTCCTACCACTAGCCATTGGAAGGCTAGTTGGGGGTCCTCGGAGACAACAGCTGGCTTGAGCTGTTAGATGGGACATGTCCTGTTGTAGATGGTTCCTCTGGAGACCAATCAATGCTGTCATCCCTTGCCATGACCAGAGAAGGGGTTCCAATGGAGTCCAGGAACTGCTGGAAGGTGTCATCGTCCATGGGGGGGCAGGATGTCATCGCCAAAAGGTTAGTCACCCAGGACAGGCTGCTGGTCAGGAGATGTTGTTTATCCCGCTGCAATTAAATTTGATTATGGTAGTGATGATTTATGATAGATGGTGACATGACTAATTTGGTTGACATACAGACTTTTTTTAATTCACTTTATGTTAAACATTGATGTGTAGGACATTTGTAACTGGAAGGAAATGAGGCCAAGTTTCACTTTTGCTACTTTTCAAATGGCAAGATCTTTACATTGTTCACACAACCACTGTGTGACAAGGGTGCATTTTCATGTCATACCACACCTCACAATGCAGTTACACAGCTTGCTGGCCAGCCCTGCCTGTGAGGGTAAGTGCAAGTAAGGGCCACATCTACCATGTTGATTATCTTTCTTTTTCATGGTGGGTATATGGATTGAAGATTCACTTTTTGACACCACTACTGTGCATATTGCACCAAATCACCAGGGTGCCTGCATTCCCTCTAGCCACTACTTAGCCCACACTGCCTAGGTTTGGTCATGTATTTGATTTGGTCCTGCACTCTGCCTTTCACACAGTACACCATGTCACTCTGCCTTGTTGTGCTGTCTTGCATGCACTTTGTGCATTAATGTGGTCAAGGGCTCATATATGACATGCATCCACACAACACAGCAAGCAACCATGCTACACTGCAGGAATGTGTAAGGACATGTACTTACCATGGTTAATTATTTGTGTGTATTCATGTCATTTCAGTACACACACAGTCATCTCCATATTTCAGAACAGTGGGCACTGTGTAACATCTCGGAGAAGGATAGGCCCAGTCAGACTTGGAAATTTGCTACCACAGGCACTCGCCCTATTTCGTCATTGCCAGAGTTGCTTATCTACAGAGTATCACACATCTCTTAACTCAGGCCGGCTCACTTGGATCTGTACATGAATCCTCTGGCAATCCTCATTTATACCCAGAGGCTCAACTAACAGTCACACACTGATGACACCTAGAACATACATTGACTCTCATGAAAAACCAACACCACCGACATATATAATCATATGCAATTCGCCAACATGCCTACCTGTATGTGAGAGCTAATACTCAAGCTGTACAGCACATGCTAGTAGTATTGATATTCTGTGACATGTACCTACCCTGATTGGCCACACAACTAGGCCCTCACGACTTACCCTCTAACCATTGCCAAAACCTGCCCATCATCCTGGACACCTAGCTCATCCTGTCACTTCACTATTCCCTGTTTCACATCCTCCTGCTTTGACATATGTGGCATAGTCAGACATTTGTTTTTACAGCGCCCTCTTCACCCTGGCACACATTACATGTACAATGTAGTACACCAATGCCCTCTTCTACACCATCCCTTCACAGCTGTGACAAAAATGTGACACTATCAGCCACAGCAGTGCATGAATATCTTTCAGAATACCTTGCAGTACGCACATCACAACTCACCTCCTTGCTATCCAATGGCTCCCCATTCAGAAGCACTGCCAGGTCATTGTGCCCAGCGACACCTACATTGCACTACACTACCAGGGACCCACCGGTCTTGCACACCATCTATTCTACCAACAAACACTCATGGTCCTCTGGTGTGCATCACTTGACTTCACCCTCACCCACAGTATACATGTGTACAAGGCAGGAGGTAGGGTGGTCTCTAACATGGCGGCTGACACCTGTGTTCTCTCACCTGGCAACTCGGGACAGTTGCGTGCAATGTAGTTTCATGCTAGTAACTATACATGTGAATCTTCACATGATCCTACTTGGTGATACTTCACATACTCGACACCTGAACCCGCTCTCAGGTGAGGAATTAATCCTCTGGCAACCCCATTCCATTCCATTACTTTACACTCAAATGTTTGCTGCATGGACCCAAGATAGACACACTAGCCTCACGGTGCATGGGGGTCTGCATTGTCACAGTCAGGTTGGGCATGGTTCAAATGTCCATGAATAATGTGCTGCTCCAGTCCAGGTGTTTAGCTTTGTATTGTGGGACTTGTAGTCCTGGTCAGTCATGTTCTACATTCCACTCCAAGTCTCAGTATACAAAGGTGAACCTGGACTGGGGCAGCACATCACGCATGGGCCGGCCAGACTTGCCAGAGCTTGACTGGGCTGTACAAAATATAACTGGGTGGTATGACTTAAATTTATGTGATGTATGCATTAACATGTGAGAGATTCCTGCCCTTTCCCGTGCACGCAGTGCAGCTCAGGAACGTAGCTTGCTGCGCTGCAATGCATGTAATTTTTAGCCATATTGTCCCCTGTTGCCACTTACCCTGGAGATCTCCCTGGTCTTCGAACCCAGCACTGTCCTGTCCAGCAACTCCTGCCACCAACTATGCTGGTATGACTGATGCCACTTGCTCCTCGTCCAGTCCACATGGCTGCCCTCAGTTTCCTGGCCAGTTTCTCCTTGGTCCTGCACTTATAATCATGCCAACACTTTTTGCACTCTGGCACTGTCCTTATTTTCCCCACTATGGACTGCCAGATGACTTCTTTCTTCCCTAATATCAATTTTAAGGTGACAAAGAGATTATGTTCATTCTCTGTCACATTTATAAATGTTTGGTTCTCCTCCTCACTGAAATTACTCTTCCCCTGGGGTTCGGTCTGGACATCCTGGTTGGTGTTGTTGCCCTGACTGCTGTTGCCTTCTGCCTGCTCCATTTCTTCCAGAAGATGTGTTGGAACAATTTTTTTTCACAATGCGTTGCTTTTTGAGGGATTTTTGACACATGACGCACTCATATAAAAGTAACACTGGTTTCTAAAGATTTTCAAGCAGTAGAAATGAAATAGGTGCAAGCATACGTCCCAGAAGTGTAGGAAATGCATCACAAGGATTACAATGGAACACGGTTACATCACCACACAATTGCCCGCAACTGTGGGGCAGATTTACGTTAAACTAACGCAGCACGGTGCAGCAAGTTGCTTTGCTGCGCCGCGCTGCGTTAGTTTGGAAAGCACAGGGATGCGACATATTTACAAGAATATGTCGCATCTCTGTGCTTCCCCCTGCGCTAACGCACAAACTGCAGCCATGCGCCGGCGCAGTCACCCTTGCACCATGGTGCAAGGATGCCTGCGTCGTGGGGAGATTGTTTTTGTGCAGGAAGGGGCACCTTCCTGCACAAAAACAATCACTACAAGCATTTTTCTCTTTCAATGCGTGCTGTAGAATGCAGCACGCATTGAAAGAGGAAAACGAGGAGAAATGAAAACATTTCTCCTCGTTACGCTCTCTACGCCACCTCTAGGGTGGCGTAGCTTTCAGACGCATCTCCAGAGTTACGATTTCTCGTAATTCTGGAGATGTGTCTTGTTCCATGAGTGTTGCGTGGGAACACCCACAGCAACACCCATGGAACGCCCCTTCACCGCAAAGTGCTGCGTGTGAAGGGGCCGTATTTACAAGGAGAGGAAAAGTCACGCAGGGGGGCTTTTCCTCTCCTTGTAAATATGGAGCAGCCCCCTGCGCCACCAGTACGTCACGAAAAGTGACGTACTGGTGGCGCAGGGGGCTCGTAAATCTGCCCCTACGTTTTTAACATGTATAATAATAAGGCCCATCTGTTCATAGTCTTAGTTCCTGCCTTTCATGTAGCTCAGTGTGCAATGTGCCTGCTGCATGTGCCTATGTTTAACACCGAGATCACATGTTTCATCCCGTAATACACTACTCATATTTTCGGCTTTCGTGGGTTGATAAATGAGAACGAAAGGGGCTGGGAATAGTGACATGTAACATTGAAATGAAAATTAAAGGGTCAGGTTCTGATTTTTTATATAATTCGCCCTTATTATCAATTTTTCCTGAATGTCTCTATTTTACTTTTATAGTTTATGTTTTGCATTTCAAAAACGCACATTTAGGGATTCACACTTCTATATCCTTTGGGGAATGGAGTTCTTTGATTATTCTACTCATATATCATGGCGTCTTTCAGCCAGAGATGCGAAATCAGACTGAACCATCAATAATACAGAGAAAGGATTTCTAATCACCTGACATTTGATGTATTATTTATCTCCACAGTATTGATTAGCCCGATAGCTTATGAGTGGTTGAGCGAAGAACACCCTTGAATGAGTTATGAAATGACAAAAATGTAGTGCGTGGCAAAATCAGCCAAGGCTTAAATTTATTTTTGTATGCATTTCCCTGGATAGTAAGAAGTCATAGATGAAGAGTTTTATTGGTGACAGAGGACTAGATAAACTGGATTAAAAGGGAAACACGCAGTAGAGTAGCAAAATGACAATACTTTCTCTTCTGCAATAAAAAAGTGTTTACAATTTAGAGGAAACACACATACACATTTTTGTAATGCCACAGATTTTCTTAAATTCTTTATTCGGTTTACGACCAAGATAAACCAAAGATTGCATCAATTTATAAAATAATTTAAAATTCATCAACATAATATACAATCTCTAATAAAAGGTTAAAACACAGGTTCATAGTTCAGAATCTCAAGGTGAGTCAAACGCTTTCTTTCTTGCAGAGCCCCTAATATAAAGGACAAGGCAGCTGAACAAAATTGCATATCTTCCAGTTTACATAGACATAAAAGGCCATTCTAAAATCCACAAGGTTACTATTAATAAACAGTGGTTTAATAAAACGTTTCCTTAATTTCTCATAAAATATGCAAAAAAAGTGCAAGGTATATTGCTTGGATTTTCCACTGGTTTCTTTTAGGAATGGACACCATGATATGCACTGTATCTAACCGAAGACGAATCTATGATGACGTACGTTTGGCACCATTAACAAATATGTTTGAACACCAGGCATCTAGCTTAGCAATAGGTAAATAATCGCTTACCATGGATTTAATTAATTCTTTTGCATTCCTTGAGGCGTCTTTGAGCTGGCAAAGAGAATTTTTTGTTCTTTTAAAAAATAAAGAAAGAAAAAGGTTGGGCCCTGGGGGATGGGGTCCCCAGGGCCAAAATTGGCCCGGAAGGGGGGCCGTGTGGCCCCTCTACCATTATTTTTTTCGTTAAATGAAAAGGCCAGGCCCCAGGGGATGGGGTGCCTCAGGCTGAAATCGGCCTGGTAGGGGGGCCCTTTAAGTTAGAAAATAAAAAAAAGGCCTGGCCCCAGGGTATGGGGTCCCTGGGAATGACATCAGCCTGGGGAGGGGTACTGCACGGCCCCGGCCCCATTAAAAAGGCCTGGCCCCGGGGGATGGGGTTCCAGGGGGCCCAAATCAGCCCAGGTAAAGGGGCCATGTGGCCCCCTACCATAAAAAGACATACAAAAAAGACATGCAGGACTGGCAAGTCACCAGAGACCCGCCCCTTTCTTCACTACTCTTTAAATGCAAAGGCATGAAGTCCCCTTGGATTTTGGGGGCCATGAACCCCTTCTGTTACCTCAGTAAGTCCCAGACAGCGGGTTTGCTGAGAGACTTTGGAAGTCACGCCCCCTTTCTCCACCACTCTGAAAAAGTAGCTCCTGGCTCACTGCTGGTTGGGGAATGATGACCCCTTGGCTCCAGACAGTCCTTGGAGGCCAACAAGATCTCCTGTTACCTCCAGTAAGTCTCACACAATGGGATTGCTGAGAGGCCTTTGGAGGCCGTGGCCCCTTTCTCCACCACTCTGCAAATGTGCCTCCAGGCGCACCAATTGTTGGAGGATGTAGTCCCCTTGCCTCCTGAGGGTCTGGGGGGCCAGAAACCCCTCCTGTTGCCTACATTATGTCCCACACAGTGGGATTTGGTTGGAAGGCACGCACCCTTTATCCAACACTCTGCTAACGTGCCTTCGGGCGCACTACTAGTTGGGGGAGAAAGTCCCCTTGAACACTGAGGTTCATTGGGGGCCAACAAGTCCTCTTGCTACCTCCAGTAATTCCCAAACAGTGGGGTTTCTGAGAGGAATTCTGAGACCACATCCCCCTTTCTCCATGACGGTGCAATCGCACCTCCTCGCACACTGCTGGTTGAGGTATAAAGTTCACTTGGCTCTAGAGGGTCCTTGGGGGCCAGGAACCCCTTCTGTTACCTCCAATAAGTCCCAGACTGTGGGAATTCAGCAGTTATAGTTAGCTGATCTAACTATAATTTGTGCCTCCGCAATGCGCTGCTCATGATCTCACATATTACATCACTCATTACATGGTCAGTGACATCACTGATGGCATCTCAAATGACATCACTGATGACATAATCCAGTGACTGTGAGTGATTTAAAGATTTTTATGAGTGTTAAACATATATACCAAGGTATATTGGTGAATAAGTGGGTGTATGAGTGCCTGTATGGATCATTCAGTGGGTGATGATTATAGTTAGCTCAGCTAACTATAACTGCTGAATTTCACTGGTGTTGTACGAGTGAAACCCGATCATAACTATACCATATATATGTATATATATATTTACTGAAAAAAACATTGGTTTCAGGCATGTTATAGTTAGAAATTAGCATTTAAAAAACCTTTGAAATTCACTGAAAAAACCATAGGTTTCAGGCACGTTATATTTAGAAATTAGCATTTAAAAAACCTTAGAAATTCACTGAAAAAACCATAGGTTTCAGGGGCGTTATAGTTAGTTGGACATTTCACTCGTACAAAACCAGTGAAATTCCCCCGTTATAGTTAGTTCAGCTAACTATAACTCGCGCCCCGGCAATGCACTGCTGATGACGTCACATATTATATCACTCATGACATGGTCAGTGACATCACTGATGACATCACTGATGACGTCTCAAATGACATCACTGCTGACATCACTGATGGCATCATACACGTGATAATCTGATGCATCTTCTCACACCCTGATATAACCTTTGATACACCCACTCTAAATTACAGACTGCCATTCTCAAAACCATAGACACTCCAACACTAATAACTACATACCCACTCACTGATTCTTAGGTCTACACACACATCCACTCAATCACCCATACAGTCACTCATAATTTCGGTCACTCATCAGTACAGGACTATCATATGCACTCATACACCTATATAGACACTCAAACACCGCCACTCATCCATAGAGGTACTCACACACCTAGTCAGTCATGCAAATAATTAATCACACTCCCATTAACTCACCTATACAGTTATACACACACCAGCTCACTTACTCATACAAATACTAGCACATACTTACTCTCTAATACAATCACTCATATAAGCTCACAATCATCCATACAGCCACTCTCACAATCACTCACTCTCACATATAGCCATTTATATACTTCAACACACATATATACTGCCTTTCACATATGTAGTTACTCACAAATGTACCACTGAGATATACATTCACTCACTAACACACCCATACACACACTCACCCACCCATACAGTCCATCACAGATGCACTCTTGAAACCATGCACCAGGTGAATCACCCACTCACACATCTATGCACAGAGTCACACACACCCCACCCACACAAACACTCAGGCACCCATACAGATACTCAGACAACCAATCAATAACTCATATAGACACACATGTAGCTACTCACAAACCCATGCAGCCGCTTACACACCAACAGACAGACGGATACAGACATTCACACAGTTTAGTCACTAACCCATGCATTCAGTAAGATACGTTTAATCACTCACTTATAGACTCAGTCACGCACCTAGTAAATCATCCATTCAGACACTTATACACCCACTCATTCTTCAATACGCCTTTCCCTATATATATTAAACATATTTAAACTTTACAGAAACACACAGTCACTGGATGATGTCATCAGTGATGTCAGCAGTGATGTCATTTGAGATGTCATCAGTGATGTCATCAGTGATGTCACTGACCATGTCATGAGTGATGTAATATGTGACGTCATCAGCAGTGCATTGCGGGCGCGCGAGTTATAGTTAGCTGAATTAACTATAACAGGGGAATTTCACTGGTTTTGTACGAGTGAAATATCCAACTAACTATAACGCCCCTGAAACCTATGGTTTTTTCAGTGAATTTCTAAGGTTTTTTAAATGCTAATTTCTAACTATAACGTGCCTGAAACCTATGGTTTTTTCAGTGAATTTCAAAGGTTTTTTAAATGCTAATTTCTAACTATAACATGCCTGAAACCTATGGTTTTTTCAGTGAATTTCAAAGGTTTTTTAAATGCTAATTTCTAACTATAACGTGCCTGAAACCTATGGTTTTTAAGTGAATTTCTAAGGTTTTTTAAATACTAGTTTCTAACTATGACTACAGAGGTAGGACATGTGAAGAAAGAAGAAAAAACACACAGAAAGAAGTAAAAGAAATGCAGAAAGAAGCAACAGAAGTCCACAAAGACGAAGAAAAGTGCAGGAAGAAGCAAGACATGTGCAGAAAAAACCAACAGAGGAGCAGAAAGAGGCCTTGTT
Source organism: Calotriton arnoldi (assembly GCA_963921515.1). Taxonomy (NCBI): domain Eukaryota; kingdom Metazoa; phylum Chordata; class Amphibia; order Caudata; family Salamandridae; genus Calotriton; species Calotriton arnoldi. The sequence goes on from CAWUFW010017845.1 coordinate 138,707, forward strand.
GCAAAATCATCCTGTGCCCACAACTTTTTCAGATGGGTACTGGTGGTAACTGACTCTGACTAACCAGGCCTAGAGCCAGTGCTATGCTGAAAGACACTTAGAATACAGTGAAAACACCTACATACACTAGGGAACACTATGCGTTGGGGTACCCCTGTGATTAGCATGACCTCCTCTGTAAGGCCCTAGTACATAATAGGGCAGGGGAATTAAAACTACCTCTAAGTCAGAGGTGCAGAAATATGCTACTTTAAGTAGTAGTCACGTTTGCAGAGTGGTGGAGAAAGGGTGCTGGGCGTCCAACCAACGCTCAGGAATTCCGCTGCGTAGGACTTACAGGAGGTACCAGGAGGGATTCTTAGCCCCCAAACTCCCTCAGGACTAAATTGTACTTCATCCCCCATCCCGTAGTCTGCCACGAGGCCCGTTTGCAGAGTGGTAGAGAAAGGGGGCCATGGCCTCCGAAGACGTCTTAGCAATCCCACTGTGTGGGACGTACTGGAGGTAACAAGAGGGGTAGTTGGCCCCCAAGCACATCCTTGGGGGCCAACTTCCCAAACTATTACCTCCAGTCAGTCCCACATAGCAGCATTGGCAAGTACTCGTACCAGGCCACGCCCACTTTGCCCACCACTCTACAAACGCGCTCCCTGGCATGCTCTTGGGTGGGGATTGAAGTCCCCTTCACTGCTGGGGGTCCTTTAGGGGCCAACTAGCCTACCTTTTACCTCCAGTAAGCCCCACACAGTGGGATTGGTGAGAGGTAGACAAAGGCCATGCCCCCTTTCTCCACCACTCTACAAACGCGCCCCCTGGCACGTTGTAAATTGAGGGATTAAGTCCCCTTGAATCCTGAGGGTCCCTGGGGTCCAACTAGCCCACCAGGTACCTCCAGTAAGCGCCACAGAGCTGCGTTGCAGAGAGGTGTAAAAAGGGGCGAGGCCTGGACCACCTCACTGCAACGCAGCCCTGTGGCGCTTACTGGAAGTACCTGGTGGGCTAGTTGGCCCCCAGGGACCCTCAGGATTGAAGAGGAATTAATTCCCCAACTTAAAACGCGCCACAGGGCGTGTTTGCACACTTGTCACCTCAGGCCCGGCCCCCTCCCTTCACCACTGTGCAAACACACCCCGTGGCGCGTTTTAAGTTGGGGGATAAAGTCCCCTTGAATCCTGAGCGTCCCTGGGGTCCAACTAGCCCACCAGGTACCTCCAGTAAGCGCCACAGAGCTGCGTTGCAGAGAGGTGTTAAAAGGGGCATGGCCTGGACCACCTCTCTGCAACGCAGCCCTGTGGCGCTTACTGGAGGTACCTGGTGGGCTAGTTGGCCCCCAGGGACCCTCAGGATTGAAGAGGAATTAATTCCCCAACTTTAAACGCGCCACAGGGCATGTTTGCACACATGTCACCTCAGGCCCCGCCCCCTCCCTTCACCACTGTGCAAACGCGCCCCATGGCGCGTTTTAAGTTGGGGGATTAAGTCCCCTTGAATCCTGAGGGTCCCTGGGGTCCAACTAGCCCACTAGGTACCTCCAGTAAGCGCCACAGAGCTGCGTTGCAGAGAGGTGTAAAAAGGGGCGTGGCCTGGACCACCTCTCTGTGGTGGCCCCCCTTCTTTTTAATTTTTTTGGGCCCTGGGGACCCCATCCCCCAGGGCCTGACCCCCATTGTTAAAAAAATATATATATATGAACGGGAAGGGGGCCGCTTGGGCACCCCTCCCGTGGCCAATTCCGGCCCCGGGGACCCCATCCCCCGGGGCATGGCCACATATATATTTTTTTTAATGGAGGGGGGCTGCGTGGCCCCCCTCCTGAGGCCTCAATTTGCCCCGGGGACCCCATCCCCCGGGGCCGGCCTTTATTTATTTGTTTTTTATTTTTTTATTTTTGGGAAGGGGGGCCACGTGGCCCCCCTCCCGGGCCACTTCTAGCCCCGGGGACCCCATCCCCCGGGGCAGGCCCTATCCGTTGGGGACCGTGGGGGGAGCCCCAATGCCCCCACAGTCCCGCCGGCTCCCCGCGTCCTGCAGGAGCCGGCATTGCTTTTCCACATGGGGAGCTGCTGACATGCAGCTCCCCTTGTGGAAAAGCAATCTGCTTTGCTTCCTTGAAGCGAGAGCAGGTTTCCCTGCTCTGGCTTCAATGAAGCAAAGCAGTTTGCAATGACGGGGTGGGAGCCGCGCGGCTCCCGCCCTGTCATTGCAAACAGCAGTGTCCCGGGGGTGGGCACCCTGGGACACTGCAGGAGCCGGCCCTGGGGGGTGGTGGTCCCCAGGGCCATCAAGGGCTCCAGCAGGGGGGCCACGCGGCCCCCCTTCCACCTATTGCACAGCCCCAGGGAGGGGGTGGTCCCCGGTGCTCGGGGGTCCGTAACGGACCCCCGCATTTGAATATTAGTGCCCCAGGGGAGGTGGCAGTCCCCAGGGCATGTGGGGGGGCTTGAGCCCCCCCCCCCCCACACAGGTGTATTTAAAAAAAAAAAAAGCCCCGGGGGGTGGCGGTCCCCGGGGCAGCGGGGGGGCCGTGTGCCCCCGCAAAATAATTATTAAGAAAAGCCCCGGGGGGTGGAGGTCCCCGGGGCTTGCGGGGGCCTCTCTGGGCCCCCGCAATTACATTATTGCATGCCCCCGGGACTTGGCCCACCCGGGGTCTAAATAATAACGAAGCGCGGGAGCCGGCGCTTCGTTTATTTTTCATTTTCGGCCAAAATTCGCACTGGGTGCGTGAATCTCGCCGATTTTTTTTTTTTTTTTAATGGTTTTTTGGGCCCTGGGGGTCCTTGTGGGACCCCCTGAGCAGGCCTAGGGGGTCAGGGTGTTTCTACCCTGCCCCCTTTTCTTGTTTTTCGCGTTTGCTTTTCTCTTTTCTTGTGACTCGGTTCTACCGAGTCACAAGATGGCTGCCAACACTTCCTGGTTTAGAGTGTTGACAGCCAATTAGAATAAAGCTCGTGGTCGGGAGGGTCCGCGGATTCTCCGTGCCTCTAGATATCGCTATGTTTATTTTTTGATTTTCTCAGCAACTACTGAACGGATTTACACCATTTAAAAAAAGGGCGCTTTCTGAACCAAGCCCTACCTTTTTGCCAAATTTGGTGTAATTCCGTTCAGCAGTTCGATCTGTAGCCGTGTCTAAAGTTTCCTATGGGAAATTCATTTTTCGCCCTCTTTTTTTTTAATTTCTCAGGAACTACTGAACGGATTTACACCATTTAACAAAAAGAGTTCTTTCTGTAACAAGGGCTACCTTTTTGCCAAATTTGGTGTAATTCCGTTCAGCAGTTCGGGCTGTAGCCGTGTCTAAAGTTTCCTATGGAAAATAACATGGAGAAAACACGTTTTGGATCCCCCCTTTTGTTTTCGGCCCCTGCTTACCGAATCACCCCGAAACTTTCAGGATAGGAGCTGACCGGAGCACCCCACGAGTTTTGAAAATTTTGCGAAGATTCGTCATCCGGCGCCAAAGTTATTGGGAAAAGAATAAACGCTTTTCCTCTGGAAACTAGGTCCTAACTATAACTATCTACTGGCGACCGCCAGTAGATAATATATATATATATATATATTCACTGAAAAAACCATAGGTTTCAGGGACGTTATAGTTACAAATTAGCATTTAAAAAACCTTTGAAATTCACTGAAAAAACCATAGGTTTTAGGGACAGTTATAGTTAGTTGGACATTGCACTCGTACAAAACCCGTGAAATTCCCCCGTTATAGTTAGTCCAGCTAACTATAACTCGCGCCCCGCAATGCACTGCTGATGACGTCACATATTACATCACTCATGACATGGTCAGTGACATCACTGATGACATCACTGATGACATCTCAAATGATATCACTGATGACATCACTGATGACATCATCCAGTGACTGTGTGTTTCTGTAAAGTTTATATATTTTTAATATATATAGGAAAAGACGTATTGAAGAATGAGTGGGTGTGTAAGTGTCTGTATGGATGATTTAGTAGGTGCGTGACTGACTCTATAAGTGAGTGATTTAACGTATCTTACTGAATGCATGGGTTAGTGACTAAACTGGGTGAATGTCTGTATCCGTCTGTCTGTTGCTGTGTAAGTGGCTGCATGTGTTTGTGAATAGCTACATGAGTGTCTATATGAGTTATTGAATGCTTGTCTGAGTATCTGTATGGGTGCCTGAGTGTTTGTGTGGGAGGGGTGTGTGCAACTCTGTGCATAGATGTGTGAGTGGGTGATTCACTGGGTGGATGGTTTCAAGAGTGCAACTGTGATAGACTGTATGGGTGGGTAAGTGTGTGTAAGAGTGTGTTAGTGAGTGAATGTATGTCCCAGTGGTACATGTGTGAGTAACTACATATGTGAAAGGCAGTATATATGTGTGTTGGAGTATATAAATAGCTATAAGCGAGAGTGAGTGATTGTGATAGTGGCTGTATGGATGAGTGTGTGCTTGTATCAGTGATTGTATAAGAGCGTAAGAATGTGCTACTATTTGTATGAGTAAGTGAGCTGGTGTGTGTATAACTGTATAGGTGAGTAAATGGTAGTGTGTTTAATTATTTGCATGACTGACTAGGTGTGTGAGTACCTCTATGGATGAGTGGCGGTGTTTGAGTGTCTATATAGGAGTATGAGTGCATATGATAGTCCTGTACTGAGTGACCGTAAGTATGAGTGACTGTACGGGTGAGTGAGTGGATGTGTGCGTAGACCTAAGAATCAGTGAGTGGGTATGTAGTTATTGGTGTTGGAGTGTCTATGGTTTTGCGAATGGCAGTCTGTAATTTAGAGTGGGTGTATCAAAGGTTATATCAGGGTGTGAGGAGGTGCATCAGATTATCACGTGGATGATGTCATCAGTGATGTCATTTGAGATGTCATCAGTGATGTCATCAGTGATGTCACTGACCATGTCATGAGTGATGTAATATGTGACGTCATCAGCAGTGCATTGCGGGGGCACGAGTTATAGTTAGCTGGACTAACTATAACGGGGGAATTTCACGGGTTTTGTACGAGTGCAATGTCCAACTAACTATAACTGTCCCTAAAACCTATGGTTTTTTCAGTGAATTTCAAAGGTTTTTTAAATGCTAATTTGTAACTATAACGTCCCTGAAACCTATGGTTTTTTCAGTGAATTTCAAAGGTTTTTTAAATGCTAATTTGTAACTATAACATGTCTGAAACCTACAGTTTTTTCAGTGAATTTCAAAGGTTTTGTAAATGACAATTTTTAAATGTATTAATTGTTATATACATTTTTTTCATACTGATTTCCCAATTTTTTAGAAACAATTTTTTTTACATATTTTATTTTTAAATTACATTGTAATTACATTATACATTACATTACAAAAAATACTTTCTCAGAATGAATTACTTTAGTTTAATTACTTTGCACATAGGCAATAGACTTTTAAGTACAGTAGTTACAGTTGTTGCAATGGGCAACACATTTTCAAACACAATGCAACATTCAGCTCAATGTGAATTTCTAGTTAAATGCAATTAGTTACTTTATGGATTACTTTTCTAACCACATTACTGGATCCTAGATTCAGTCCTGGGACATCTCCTGTAAACAGTTGAGTAAAAGCGTTTTGGTTACAGTCGTGATTTTTAAGGAATATTATTGTACTTTAAAAGTTCACACTTAGAAACTTTTTCTCATAGAATCACCAATGTTATCCTATGGAAGGAAATTCACTTAGAAGTTAAAAACTGTTATCGTTACTTTTTCTTACTCAGTGTTGGATCCTGGATCCAGCACTGGTGCATCTCCTGTAAACAGTTGAAAGAATGCGTTTAAGTCATACAGGCGATTTTTTAGGAATATTTGTAGTTTGTGAAAATCGACACTGAAACTTTTCTGCTGAAAACCAGACAATGGATTCCTATGGAAGGAAATTCAAGTTACTGGTAAGTACGGTTAAAATTACTTTTCAGGATCAGTACTGGGCTGAAAGATGCAGCACTGAGGTTTCTCCTGATAACAGGTGAGTAAATCGGAATTCGTATTTCGGCTGATTTTAGAGGAATATTTTAAAGTTCCAAAACTCCACACTTAGAAGAATTTCCAAGTGAAACCTGTCAATGTTAGCCTATGGAAGGAAATTCAAGTTACTGGTAAGTACGGTTAAAATTACTTTTCAGGACCAGTACTGGGCTGAAAGATGCATCACTGAGGTCTCTCCTGATAACAGGTGAGTAAATCAGAATTCGGATTTCGGCTGATTTTAGAGGAATATTTGTATGTTTCAAAAATCAACACTTAGAAACTTTTTCAGCAAAAAGCAGGCAATGATATCCTATGGAAGGAAATTCAAGTTACTGGTAAGTACGGTTAAAATTACTTTTGAGGATCAGTACTGGGCTGAAAGATGCAGCACTGAGGTCTCTCCTGATAACAGGTGAGTAAATCGGAATTCGTATTTCGGCTGATTTTAGAGGAATATTTTAAAGTTCCAAAACTCCACACTTAGAAGAATTTCCAAGTGAAACCAGTCAATGTTAGCCTATGGAAGGAAATTCAAGTTACTGGTAAGTACGGTTAAAATTACTTTTCAGGACCAGTACTGGGATGAAAGATGCAGCACTGAGGTCTCTCCTGATAACAGGTGAGTAAATCAGAATTCGGATTTCGGCTGATTTTAGAGGAATATTTGTATGTTTCAAAAATCAACACTTAGAAACTTTTTCAGCAAAAAGCAGGCAATGATATCCTATGAAAGGAAATTCAAGTTACTGGTAAGTACGGTTAAAATTACTTTTGAGGATCAGTACTGGGCTAAAAGATGCAGCACTGGGTTCTCTCCTGATAACAGGTGAGTAAATCGGAATTCGTATTTCGGCTGATTTTAGAGGAATATTTTAAAGTTCCAAAACTCCACACTTAGAAGAATTTCCAAGTGAAACCAGTCAATGTTAGCCTATGAAGGAAATTCAAGTTACCGGTAAGTACGGTTAAAATTACTTTTCAGGATCAGTACTGGGCTGAAAGATGCAGCACTGAGGTCTCTCCTGATAACAGGTGAGTAAATCGGAATTCGTATTTCGGCTGATTTTAGAGGAATATTTTAAAGTTCCAAAACTCCACACTTAGAAGAATTTCCAAGTGAAACCAGTCAATGTTAGCCTATGAAGGAAATTCAAGTTACCGGTAAGTACGGTTAAAATTACTTTTCAGGATCAGTACTGGGCTGAAAGATGCAGCACTGAGGTCTCTCCTGATAACAGGTGAGTAAATCAGAATTCGTATTTCGGCTGATTTTAGAGGAATATTTTAAAGTTCCAAAACTCCACACTTAGAAGAATTTCCAAGTGAAACCAGTCAATGTTAGCCTATGGAAGGAAATTCAAGTTACTGGTAAGTACGGTTAAAATTACTTTTCAGGACCAGTACTGGAATGAAAGATGCAGCACTGAGGTCTCTCCTGATAACAGGTGAGTAAATCAGAATTCGGATTTCGGCTGATTTTAGAGGAATATTTGTATGTTTCAAAAATCAACACTTAGAAACTTTTTCAGCAAAAAGCAGGCAATGATATCCTATGGAAGGAAATTCAAGTTACTGGTAAGTACGGTTAAAATTACTTTTGAGGATCAGTACTGGGCTGAAAGATGCAGCACTGAGGTCTCTCCTGATAACAGGTGAGTAAATCGGAATTCGTATTTCGGCTGATTTTAGAGGAATATTTTAAAGTTCCAAAACTCCACACTTAGAAGAATTTCCAAGTGAAACCAGTCAATGTTAGCCTATGGAAGGAAATTCAAGTTACTGGTAAGTACGGTTAAAATTACTTTTCAGGATTAGTACTGGGCTGAAAGATGCAGCACTGAGGTCTCTCCTGATAACAGGTGAGTAAATCAGAATTCGTATTTCGGCTGATTTTAGAGGAATATTTGCACAATGGTGAAGGGAGGGGCGGGGCCTGAGGTGACATCTGTGCAAACGCGCCCCGTGGCGCGTTTTAAGTTGGGGGATTAAGTCCCCTTGAATCATGAGGATCCCTACGGGCCAACTAGCCCACCAGGAACCTCCAGTATGCGCCAGGGGCTGCGTTGCAGAGACATTTACAGAGGCCACACCCCTTTTACACCTCTCTGCAACGCAGCTCTGTGGCGCTTTCTGGACGTACCTGTTGGGCTAGTTGGCTCCCAGGGACCCTCAGGATTGAAGAGGATTTAATTCCCCATCTTAAAACGCGCCACGGGGCCTGTTTGCACACATGTCACCTGAAGCCCCGCCCCTCCCTTCACCACTGTGCAAACGCGCCCCGTGGCGCGTTTTAAGTCGGGGGATTAACTCCCTTGAATCCTGAGGGTCCCTGGGGTGCAACTAGCCCACCATATACCTCCAAAAGCGCCATAGAGCTGCGTTGCAGAGAGGTGTAAAAGGGGCGTGGCCTCTGTACACCTCTCTGCAAGGCAGCCCCTGGCGCATACTGGAGGTTCCTGGTGGGCTAGTTGGCCCCAGGGACCCCAGTATTCAAGGGGAATTCGTTCCCCCTCTGCAAACACGCCAGGGCGCGTTTGCAGAGTGGTGAAGGAAGGGGCGGGGCCTACGGGCCCGATCGTTTTTTTTTTGTTTTTTTTTCCCCCTGAAGGGGGGCTGTGTGGCCCCCCTTCCTTTTTCCTATTTTTAGGCCCTGGGGACCCCGTCTCCCAGGGCCTTTCCCCTTTTTTTTAAATTAAAATTAAAAAAAAAAATGGGAAGGGGGCTGCGTGGCCCCCTTCCCTGGGCCTGTATTGGCCCCGGGGACCCCATCCCCGGGGCATGGCCTCTTTTTTTTTATTTGGAGGGGGCTGCGTGGCCCCCTCCTCAGGCCATTTAAGGCCCCGGGGACCCCATCCCCGGGGCCGGCCTTGCACTTTTTTTATTTTTTTATTTTTGTTACTTTGGGGAGGGGGGCTGCGTGGCCCCCTCCGTGGCCTCTTATGGCCCCGGGGACCCCATCCCCCGGGGCCTGGCCTCTCGTTGGGGACTGTGGGGGGTCCCCAAACCCCCACAGTCCCGCCGGCTCCCCGTGTCCTACGGGAGCCGGCATTGCTCTACACATGGGGAGCAGCTAACATGCTGCTCCCCATGTGGAAAAGCAATCGACTTTGGATATTGGAAGAGAGATCAGGTTTCCTGCTCTCTCTTCCAATATCCAAAGCAAGTTTGCAATGACAGGACGGGAGCCGCGAGGCTCCCGTCCTGTCATTGCAAACAGCAGTGTCCCGGGGGTAGGCACCCCGGGACACTGCAGGAGCCGGCCCTGGGGGTGGTGGTCCCCAGGGCCATCAAGGGCTCCAGGAGGGGGCGCGCGGCCCCCTCCCTACATTTTGAAAGCCCCGGGGAGGTGGTGGTCCCCGGGGCTCTGGGGGTCCAAAACGGACCCCCATTTTAATTTTCTTAGTGCCCCGGGAGGTGGTGGTCCCCGGGGCGTGTGGGGGCTGGAGCCCCCCACACAGGTTTTTTAAATAAAAAAGAAGCCCCGGGGAGGTGGCGGTCCCCGGGGCTGCGGGAGGGCTCAGAGCCCTCCCGCACCATTATACATAAAGCCCCGGGGGTGGTGGTCCCCGGGGCTTGGGGGCCCTTAGAGGCCCCCACACATAAAATTAACCCCCCCCAGCATGCCCCCGGGACTTGGCCCACCCGGGGGCCAATTAGCTATCGAAGCGCGGGAGACCGCGCTTCGATTTTTTTTCGGCAGGGTTCGCGCTCCCTGAGCGCATCCTGCTGATTTGTTTTTTTTTTTTTAATTATTTTTTTTTGCCCAGGGGGTCCTTGTGGGACCCCCTGAGCAGACCTAGGGGGTCAGGGTGTTTCTACCCTGCCCCCTTTGTGCGCTTTGCGCACTTGTTTCTGTCCCTCGGTTCTACCGATGGACAAAATAGCTGCCAACACTTCCTGGTTTGGAGTGTTGACAGCCAATTAACATAAAGCTCGTGCTCGGGAGGATCCACGGCCCTAGATATCACTATCTTTTTACTTTTGATTTTCTCAGCAACTACTGAACGGATTTACACCATTTAACAAAAAGGGTTCTTTCTGAACCAAGAACTACCTCTTTGCCAAATTTGGTGTAATTCCGTTCAGCAGTTCGGGCTGTAGCCGTGTCTAAAGTTTCCTATGGAAAATTGCATGGGGAAAACGCGTTTTGGGACCCCCCTTTTTCTCGGCCCCCGCTTGACGAATCCCCCGAGACTTTCAGGGTAGGAGCGGACCGGAGCGGGCCACAAAGTTTGAAAATTTTGCGAAGATACGTCAACCGGCAAGAGAGTTATTTCAAATAGAATGTCGCGGATTTCCTATGGATAATAGGTTGTAACTATAACTATCTACTGGCGACCGCCAGTAGATAATATATATATATATATATATATATATATATATATATGACAACTCACCACACAGCAGAAACGCTGCACAATGCGCACACTCCTTCCGCATTAATACGCCAGTCCAATCGGTGCTTGGGGTGATTTATTACATATCAAGGTTCCAAGCCGACAAAAACCCTACGCGTTTCGGCTTCTTCCACGCCTTGATCACGGGTGAAGCAATAAAGTTTTGTGGCCATACTTAAACAAGAAACAACATTACGTGCAATGTCCTGTGCCTGTGACAAAAATAATAAACATAAACGAAGGACAATTATTGAGCTAGTTTGCTACTCATAACAGTTTGGCCATTTTAGAACAGTGTTACCAAAACGTTCAAAGGTGCAAATGCCCCTCTCTTATTAGGTTTTCAATTGTGTACTGCGATGGCACTACATAATTCATACAGTACAATTCATACCTGAATATGCAAAATATATACCAGTATACAGTTCCTGCTTCCAGAAAACAGAAAACAAAAAGGACATAATATATTGACTAGTGTTGAATACTTTGTATTTAGAAATGTTGAAAACATGGCATAAACAGGGTATTTTAGAGTGGGACGAATATGCATACCTAATGATTTGATCGCCTAAGATGGCATTAATGTACTTATTGCCAAAACTTCACAAGGATCCACTGCGACCACCAGGGAGGCCAATTGTGTCACCAATAGGCTCACTATTAGAGCATACCTGTAAGTATATTGATTATTTTTTGCGGCCTTATGTAGAGACGTTACCGTCCTACATAAAGGATAGCAAAGATTTTCTCAATAAAATTCGAGATGTGACCTGGCAAGATGACTTTCTATTAATGACCTTAGACATATGCAGTCTGTACACCTCGATTAAACATGCAGATGGCATTCGAGCGCGCAGGCATTTTCTGAAAGCTCGTTCTATTTCTTTGTTGCAGCACACTGAAGTCCTATTGACCATGATTGAGTTCTGTCTAGAATTTTTATTTTTTATTTTCAATGACATCTTTTATAGACACAACAAGGGACTGCCATGGGCACCTGTTTTGCTCCTAGTTATGCCAACCTCTTTTATGGGGTTATGGGAGCAGCAGGTGCCCAAGGTCTTCAAAGAATATAGTGACCATATTAAAGTCTGTGTACGCTATATTGATGACCTTTTTATTGTATGGCAAGGTACCCAGGAACAAGCTTCCAGTTTTATTTCCTTACTCAATACAAATGATGTGAATTTTAAATTTGAGGGGAACATCAATGGAATGAGTATTGAGTTTTTGGACTTACAGGTTATTGTTGAGAACAATCATTTAAGATCTCGACTGTTCCGCAAGAAAACAGCAGGGAACACACTGCTTCATGCAAATAGTAGTCATCCTACAAATCTAATTCAGAGCATTCCATACGGCTAGTTCCTTCGGGCTCGAAGGAACTGCAGCTCTGATATAGATTACTTGAAGGAATGTGAGCGCATGACAGCCAGATTTAGTGATCGGGGCTATACTAACAGTGTTATTCAAGCAGCATGAAACAAGGCCACTAGTTTCTCACGTGAAATAATGTTGGCTCCTAAGCGGGAAGTGGATAATCCCAATGGCAATGTAATCAGGTATATTTCCACCTATAATACAATTTCCAGTGACCTGAGAAAAAGTCTCACTAAACATTGGGCAATTTTGAGAACTGAGCCTACATTAAATGAAGTGCTTACTGAGCACCCTAATATCACCTATAGGAGGGGGAATTCGCTATGTGATAAACTGTGTAGGAATGAGATTTCTCTGGCCAAGCAATCTGGAAACATTGCACAAGGTTTTTACACCTGTATGTCTTGCAAAGCATGCAAGTATAGCTCTAACATCAAGACGGTCTATTATCCAGTTACTGATGTAGAAAAGATGATTGAGCAACATTTGACCTGTCTTTCTGACTTTTGTGTGTATGTTCTACTATGCCCCTGTTCAAAAAGCTATGTGGGAAGCACAATGTTTCCCGCAAAAAACGAATTCTGGAGCACATGCGTGCAATCCAGAATAAAGATAAGGCCTATCCAGTGGCACGTCACTTTGAGGAGGAGCATAACAGCAATCGCAATCTTTTGCGTTTCTTTGTCCTTGACCGCATCCCACAGAGCATTCACGGAGGTGACAGGATTCGAAAATTAAGGCAACTAGAATCATAATATATATTAGAATTGAATACTAGAATCCCTCAGGGTTTGAATTCTGAGGAGGAATTGTCTTGGTTTTTGGGAGAATAAGTGTTGGCACTCTCAGAGGGGCAATTAAACTGGATGAACTGTTTTTGGCCTTGGAGAGGAGCATCGTCCCCTATGGGGGATTATGCCTATTGTATAGACCTAACTTGTTCTTATTAGATTTATGATGTACTATAGGATATGATGTTGGTTATAGTATGCAGTAAGAAAATTCAAGCAGTGTACCTCTGCTTAAACTGGTTTTTAAACTTGTTTGTTGAATTATTCACTATATTTTTTATGTATTTGGTTATTATCGAGCGCATTTCCTAGAGGGCCTTATTGTGAAAATCTGTTCTTTATGCTTTCTTACAGATTAGATCCTGATGGAAAGAAAAAAATCCCCTTTTTTGGTACTAGCCATAACGCGATGCCCCGCTATATTGGTACTAGATTATGAGGTATATTGCAGTTATTGACCAAAGGACATTTATAATAATTTTTGGTTTCTCCTTAATTTCTAATATTGATTTGTATGGATCAGGTTTTGTTTACCCACTGGGGTACCTGTGTAGAATGTAAAAAGAGATTAGAAATGCCATGAGGTAACTGGTTAGAGAAGTGAAAATAAATCGCCCACTGGGGTAATATATAGGTAGAATTTATGTGACCTCTTAGTTGGTGTTTACCTGAGTTATGGTCATCATTTACTATGAATGTTCACTGTGTAGCAGTTATATACATATGTTATGTTTATGTTTATCTAATGCATATATTTGCCTTGCTGTACAGGATTAAGTGACACTAATTAACACCATGTACTAATTTATCATATTGTATGTGGAGTGTAAAGGTATGGAGAAGACGTTATATTAAGTATTACCAACATGTATTAACATGTATATATTGGAAAATGACACTAGTCAATATATTATTCCCTTTTTGTTTTCCGTTTTCTGGGAGAAGGAACTGTATACTGGTATATATTTTGCATATTCAGGTATGAATTGTACTGTATGAATTATGTAGTGGCATCGCAGTACACAATTGAAAACCTAATTAGAGAGGGGTATTTGCACCTTTGAACGTTTTGGTAACACCGTTCTAAAATGGCCGAACTGTTATGAGTAGAAAACTAGCTCAATATTTGTCCTTTGTTTATGTTTATTATTTTTGTCACAGGCACAGGACATTGCACGTAATGTTGTTTGTTGTTTAAGTATGGCCACAAAACTTTATTGCTTCACCCGTGATCAAGGCGTGGAAGACGCCGAAACGGGTAGGGTTTTTGTCGGCTTGGAACCTCGATAAGTAATAAATCACCCCAAGCACCGATTGGACTGGCATATTATTGCGGAAGGAGTGTGCGCATTGTGCAGCATTTCTGCTGTGTGGTGAGTCATCGTAATTAAGGTAAAATCCTCGTACCTTAGCGCGCACCCTGGCTATTTGAGTCCTGGCTACTACGAGGTTCGTGGTTCGGTATATATATATATATATATATTCACTGAAAAAACCATAGGTTTTAGGGACGTTATAGTTAGAAATTAGCATTTAAAAAACCTTTGAAATTCACTGAAAAAAACACAGGTTTCATGGACGTTATAGTTTGTTGGACATTTCACTCGTACAAAACCAGAGAAATTCGTCCGTTATAGTTAGTTGAGCTAACTATAACTCGCGCCACCGCAATGCACTGCTGATGACGTCACATATTACTTCACTCATGACATGGTCAGTGACATCACTGATGAGATCTCAAATGACATCACTGATGACATCACTGATGACATCACTGATGGCATCATCCAGTGACTGCGTGTTTCTTTAAAGTTTAAATATGTGTTATAAATATATATGCCAAGGTGTATTGAAGAATGAGTGGGTGAATGAGTGTCTGAATGGATGATTTAGTAGGTGCGTGACTGACTGTATAAGTGAGTGATTAAACGTGTCTTACTGAATGCATGGGTTAGTGATTAATCTGTGTGAAAGTCTGTATCAGTCTGTCAGTTGGTGTGTAAGTGGCTGCATGGGTTGGTGAGTAGCTACATCAGTGTCTATATGGGTTATTAATTGGTTGTCTGAGTACCTGTATGGGTGCCTGAGTGTCTGTCTGGGTGGGTGGGGGGTGTGTGACTCCCTGCATGGGTGTGTGAGTGGGTGATTCACTGGGTGTACAGGTTCAAGAGTGCAACTGTGAGGGGCTGTATGGGTGGGTGAGTGTGTGTATGGCTGTGTTGGTGAGTGAATGGATGTCTCAGTGGTACATGTGTGAGTAACTACATATGTGAAAGGCTATATATGTGAGTGTTTGAGTATGTAAGTGACTATATGTGACAGTGAGTGATTGTGAGAGTAGCTGTATGGATGAGTGTGTGCTTGTGTCAGTGATTGTATAAGAGATTAAGTATGTGTAAGTATCTGTATGAATAAGTGAGGTGGTGTGTGTATAACTGTATAGGTGAGTAAATGGGAGTGTGATTGATTCTTTGCATGACTGACTAGGTGTGTGAGTAACTCTATGGGTGAGTGGCAATGTGTGAGTGTCTGTATGGGTGTATGAGTGCATATGATAGTGGCTGTATTGATGAGTGACTGCATGTATGAGTGACTGTATGGGTGAGTGAGTGGATGTGTGTGTAGACCTAGGAATCAGTGAGTGGGTATGTACTAACGGGTATTGGTGTGTCTATGGTTTCGAGAATTGTAGTCTGTATTTTAGAGTGGGTGTATCAAAGTTTATATTAGAGTGTGAGGAGGTGCATCAGATGATCACGTGGATGATTTCATCAGTGATTGCATAAGTGATGCCATTTGAGATGTCATGAGTGATGTCATCAGTGATGTCACTGACCATGTCATGAGTGATGTAATATGTGACGTCATCAGCAGTGCATTGCGGGGGCGCGAGTTATAGTTAGCTCAACAAACTATAACTGCCGAATTTCTCTGGTTTTGTACGAATGAAATGTCCAACTAACTATAACGTCCCTGAAACCTGTGTTTTTCTCAGTGAATTTCAAAGGTTTTTTAAATGCTAATTTCTAACTATAACATCCCTGAAACCTATGGTTTTTTCAGTGAATTTCAAAGGTTTTTTAAATGCTAATTTCAAACTATAACGTCCCTGAAACCTACATTTTTTTCTGTGAATTTCAAAGGTTTTTTAAATGCTAATTTCTATCTATAATGTCGAAAAATTGCTTTTTCTAAATTTTTAAGCTGTTATGAAACATAATGTGATGTTTTATCCTTTTTAAAATATGTATTTATATATATATATTTTTTTCAAAGTGAGATTCGCATACCGATCGTGTACCAGTCATGGTGGGTGCGCGAATCCAAGAATTTTGCCGCCATATTGGTTATGTCCTGCACGATACGCATACGGTATGCGAAGGGTGCGCGGTTCCAATTTTTCTTTTTAATTTTTTTTTAAATACATGATATATACTATAAATTTATTGAATCAATCATGTATGCTTTATTGAAAGGCTTATAAAAGTGAAATTTACGTAAATAATATGGATGTCAAACGTCTTTTAATGAAGTTACGGGAGCCGCGACGGTCCAGCGTAACATAACTTACGTATTTCGGGGGTCGCGTCAGGTACGCGAATCCAGCGCAAGTTATTTAGTTTTAAAAGTATATGTATATAAGTTTCTTAAGTATATTATGCAAAGAGATTAATATACACAATTGTAAATATTGTATATTTGTAACTGGAATAAAGATATAATATTGTTAACTATATTTTTCGGGAATCGCGTCAGGTGCGCGCTGGTGGCGCGTCGGGTGCGCGAATCTCATGTGACTTCAAAAGAAAGCACTTCATGGGTAAAAAGCTTTTTATTCTAGAACTTTCAGGACCCCACCCAAATTTTTCATTTTTCCGAGAACATCTTCAGGAGACACAGCTTTTGTGTTTTCTGCTCTTTATTGCATTTTTTTTGTTTTCGTTTTTAAGCACTGCTAAAATGACATCTTCCAATCCACCTCAGAACATACTTGGAGAAGATGATTTGGAAGAACCTACCAAGCAGCGCAAGGAGAGTGTCGTGCCGGCCTTTTTTTCCATTCCGCCCAGCAAAAAGAAGGTTAATGCACGCAAAGTTGCCTGCACCTTGTGTCAAAGGGTGCTATCTCGGGGCTCCGAGAAGAAATACTTGTGTGGCACTTCATCCATGATGAAACACCTGCAAACAATCCACCCACGTCATCTAGCGCGAGAGCAATGTCATCGCGAACTTGAACAACAATCACAGCAAGATGATGAGGTTGCAGGGCCCAGCTCCTCGGCAGGTTCTGCTGCATCGACCCAAAGACTCGACATTAGACCAGAGTTTGCTGGACATGAGCAGCGGTGCATTAGATGCAAAAAAGTCATTTGTTATGGAGAGCAATCTGTGGATGCTATTGTTGTTGCAGCAAGAAACCACTGTTGTTAATTTTTTTTGCAATGATTTTTTAATTGCAAAATGTTTGAGAAACTTTTTTCAGTTCATTCTGTTGATTTTTTCATTTTTTTAAACAAAAACACCCAAAAATTAAAAAAAAGAGTTAAAAAAGCACAAAAAATGTAAAAGAAAAAAAGAAGAAAAAAGATGGTTCTTGTTAGAACCGCCTATTTGGCTAAAAATAGACAAACTTCTATGTGTTGTATGCATTGCGGCAAGTGTACTGCTTGGGTGATTGCATGAGTGCAGGGATAATACCTAAGTGCATGGATGAGTGCATGGGTAGTGCCTAAGTGATTTCATGAATGCATGGGTAGTGCTTGAGTGATTGGAGGAGTGCATGCATAGTCCCTGGGTCATTGAACGAGTGCATGGTACGGCCTGTGTGATTACATGAGTGCAGAGGTAGTTCCTGAGTGCATGGATCAGTGCATGGGTACTGCCTGGGTGATTGCATGAGTTCATGGTAAATATCTGGGTGATTGGAGGAGTGCATGTGTACTGCTTGGGTGATTGCATGAGTGCAGGGATAGTACCTGAGTGCATGGATGAGTGCATGGGTAGTGCCTAAGTAACTTCATGAATGCATGGGTAGTGCTTGGGTGATTGGTGGAGTCCATGGGTAGGGCCTGGGTGATTGAAAGAGTGCATGGGTAGTGCCTGTGTGATTGCATGAGTGCAGGGGTAGTACCTGGGTGAATGGATGAGTACATGGGTAGTGCCTGGGTGATTGGAGGAATGTATGGGTAGTGCCTGAGTGATTGAAGGAGTACATGGGTAGTGCCTGTGTGATTGCATGAGTGCAGCGATAGCACATGAGGACATGGATGAGTGCATTGGTAGTATTTGACAGAATGGATGAGTGCATGGGTAGTGCCTGGGTGATTGCATGAGTGCATGGCTACTGCCTGGGTGATTGGAGGAGTACATGTGTACTGCCTGAGTGAATGAAAGAGTGTAGGGGTAGTGCCTGAGTGCATGCATGAGTGCATGAGAAGTGCCTGAGTGATTTTATAAGTGCATGGGTAGTGCCTCAGTGATTGGAGGAGTGCATGTGTACTGCCTGAGTGATTGGAGGAGTGCATGGGTACTGCTTGTGAGATTGCATTAGTGCATGCGTAGTACCTGAGTACATGGATCAGTGCATGAGTACTGCTGGGTGATTGCATGAGTGCATGAGTAGTGTCTAGGTGATTGGATGAGTGCATGTGTACTGCTTGGGTGAATAAATGAGTGCAGGGATAGTGCCTGAGTGCATGGATGAGTGCATGAGAAGTGCCTCAGTGACTTTATGAGTGCATGGGTAGTGCCTCGGTGATTGGAGGAGTGTATGTGTACTGCCTGAGTGATTGGAGGAGTCATGGGTAGTGCCTGTGAGATTGCATGAATGCATGTACAGTGCCCGAGTGCATCGATCAGTGCATGGGTACTGCCTGGGAGATTGCATGAGTGCATGGATAGTGTCTAGGTGATTTGAGCAGTGTATGTGTCCTGCTTGGGTGATTGCATGAGAGAAGGGATAGTGCCTGAGTGCATTAGAAGTACCTGAGGGATTTTATGAGTGGATGGATAGTGCCTCGGTCATTGGAGGAGTGCATGTGTACTGCCTGTGAGATTGCATGAGTGCATGCATAGTGCCTGAGTGCATGGATGAGTGCATGGGTACTGCTTGGGTGATTGCATACGTGCATGCGTAGTGCCTGGTGATTGGAGGAGTGCATCTGTACTGTTTGGGTGATTGCATAACTGCAGAGGTAGTACATGAGTGCATCGATGAGTGCATGTGTAGTGCCTAAGTGATTGCATGAATGCATTGGTAGTGCCTGAGTGATTGGAGGAGTGCATGGATAGTGCCTGGGTGATTGAAGGAGTGCATGGGTAGTACCTGAGAGCATGGATGAGTGCATGGGTAGTATTTGACAGAATGGATGACTGCATGGGTAGTGCCTGGGTGATTGTATGAGTGCATGGGTAGTGCCTGTGTGATTGGAGGAGTGCATGTGTACTGCCTGAGTGAATGCAAGAGTGCAGGGGTAGTGCCTGAGTGCATAGATGAGTGCATGGGTAGTGTCTGGGTGATTGCATGAGTGCATGGGTAGTGCTTGAGTGATTGAAGGAGTACATGGGTAGTGTCTGTGTGGTTACATGAATGCAGGGATAGCGCCTGAGGGCATGGATGAGTGCATGCATAGTATTTGACAGAATAAATGAGTGCATAGATAGTGCCAGGGTGATTGCATGAGTGCATGGCTACTGCCTGGGTGATAGGAAGAGTACATGTGTAGTGCCTGAGTGAATGCAAGAGTGCAGGGGTATTGCCTGAGTGCATAGATGCGTGCATGGGTAGTGTCTGGGTGTTTGCATGAGTGCATGGGTAGTGCCTGAGTGATTGAAGGAGTGCATGGGTAGTGTCTGTGTGATTGCATGAGTGCAGGGGTAGTACCTGAGAGCATGGATGAGTGCATGGGTAGTATTTGACAGAATGGATGACTGCATGGGTAGTACCTGGGTGATTGAAGGAGTGCATGGGTAGTGCCTGTGTGATTGCATGAGTGCAGGGGTAGTACCTGAGAGCATGGATGAGTGCATGGGTAGTATTTGACAGAATGGATGACTGCATGGGTAGTGCCTGGGTGATTGCATGAGTGCATGGGTAGTGCCTGGGTGATTGGAGGAGTGCATCTGTACTGCCTGAGTGAATGCAAGAGTGCAAAGGTAGTGCCTAAGTACATGGATGAGTGCATGGGTAGTGCCTAGGTGATTGCATGAGTGCATGGGTAGTGCCTGAGTGATTGAAGGAGTGCATGTGTAGTACCTGTGTGATTGCATTAGTGCAGGATGAGTGCATGCATAGTATTTGACAGAATGAATGAAAGCATAGATAGTGCCCGGGTGATTGCATGAGTGAGTGCATGGGTACTGCCTGGGTGATTGGAAGAGTGCATGTGTAGTGCCTGAGTGAATGCAAGAGTGCAGGGGTAGTGCCTGGGTGCATAGATGAGTGCATGGGTAGTGTCTGGGTGATTGCATGAGTGCATGGGTAGTGCTTGAGTGATTGAAGGAGTGCATGGGTAGGGCCTGATTCACAGAACTAACTTACGTCAAAAACGTAAAGTTAGTACTTTTTGGTATTCACAGAATACACTTACTCATTTTGGTATTCACAGAAGGCACTTACTCATTTCGGTATTCACAGAAGTTAGTAGTCCTAACTTTAGGACTCCTAAATGCCTTCTGTGAATACCGAAAGTCTTAAAGTTAGGATTTTCTCAGTTTAGGAGTAGTAAAGTTAGGACTCCTAACTTTAGGATCTCCTAAATGCCTTCTGTGAATACCAAAAGTCTTAAAGTTAGGATTTTTCTCAGTTTAGGAGTCCTAACTTTAAGACTTTCGGTATTCACAGAAGGCATTTAGAGTCCTAAAGTTAGGACTACTAACTTTACTACTCCTAAACTGAGAAAATCCTAACTTTAAGACTTTCGGTATTCACAGAAGGCATTTAGGAGTCCTAAAGTTAGGACTACTAACTTCTGTGAATACCGAAATGAGTAAGTACCTTCTGTGAATACCAAAATGAGTAAGTGTATTCTGTGAATACCAAAAAGTACTAACTTTACGTTTTTGACGTAAGTTAGTTCTGTGAATCAGGCCCCTTGTGTCTGTGTGATTGCATGAATGCAGGGATAGCGCCTGAGGGCATGGATGAGTGCATGCATAGTATTTGACAGAATGAATGAGTGCATAGATAGTGCCTGGGTGATTGCATGAGTGCATGGCTACTGCCTGGGTGATTGGAGGAATGCATGTGTACTGCCTGAGTGAATGCAAGGGTGCAGGGGTAGTGTGTGAGTATATGGATGAGAGCATGGGTAGTGCCTGGGTGATTGCATGAGTGGATGGGTAGTGTCTAGGTGATTGGAGGAGTGCATGTGTACTGTTTGGGTAATTGCATGAGTACAGGGATAGTGCCTGAGTGCATGGATGAGTGCATGAGAAGTGCCTGAATGATTTTATGAGTGCGTGGGTGATTGAAGGAGTACATGTGTAGTGCCTGTGTGAGTGCATGAGTGCAGGGATAGCACCTGAGGGCATGGATGAGTGCATGCATAGAATTTGACAGAATGGATGAGTGCATGGGTAGTGCCTGGGTGATTGCATGAGTGCATAGCTACTGCCTTGGTCATTTGAGGAGTGCATGTGTACTGCCTGAGTGAATGCAAGAGTGCAGGGGTAGTGCCTGAGTGCATGGATGAGTGCATGAGAAGTGCCTGAGTAATTTTATGAGTGCATGGGTAGTGCCTCAGTGATTGGAGGAGTGCATGTGTACTGCCTGAGTGATTGGAGGAGTGCATGGGTACTGCTTGTGAGATATAATTAGTGCATGTGTACTGCCTGAGTGCATGGATCAGTGCATGGGTACTGCCTGGGTGATTGCATGAGTGCATGGGTAGTGTCTAGGTGATTGGAGGAGTGCATGTGTACTGCTTGGGTGATTGCCTGAGTGCAGGGATAGTGCCTGAGTGCATGGATGAGTACATGATAAGTGCCTGAATGATTTTATGAGTGCATGGGTAGTGCCTTGATGATTGGAGGAGTGCATGGGTAGTGCCTGTGTGATTGTAGAAGTGCACAGGTAGTGCCTGAGTGCATGGATAAATGCATGGGTAGTACCTAGATGATTGGAGAAGTGCACAGGTAGTGCCTGAGTACCTGCAAGAGTGCATGGGTAGTGCCTGGGTGATTGCATGAGTGCAAAGGGAGTAACTGAGTGCATGGATAAGTACATGGATAGTGTGTGAGGGATTGCATGAGTAGTGCCTGGGTGATTGTACCAGTACATGGGTAATGCCTGGGTACATGAATGAGTGCTGGAGTAGTGCATGAGTGCATAGATGAGTGCCTGGGTACTGTTTGAGGGAATGATGAGTGCAGTAAAAGTGGCTCTAAACATTATTTCACATTATCATGCATATTACATTATTTGTTCTTACCTTTTTTACTAATGTAGATACAAAACTCAGTGGAACTGTTTTAGACTAGTTTTGTTGTCAACTGAATTTAAAATCTTTTCAAACTTCACCATTACCTTCTGTAAAAAAGAAGAAAACTGTTATCGAATATAATATTATACTTTTAAAAACACAACATAATTTTAAAATTACATAACATTTTCAGTTTCCCTTTTTGCTGTTCTCAGATTCTACTGCATTTCACCAAACCCAGTGATTTCAATGTAGTATCATAATACAACAGCGGGGAAAAAAACAATCAACAAGATTGTAAAAAAAAAAATCAAATCAGCATTGAGCATTATTTACAACATGTGTAGCTATGTCTTTACCTATCTACAGTTTCTTAATTACATTATTCAACTACATTAAGGGGTCGATTACGATGGCGGACGGAAAACCCTTCCGTACGCCGTGCTTGCGGTAAAAAACCGCCGGCATGTACCGCAGCATTTCCGCCGGTCATATTACGATGCAACGCACGTAAAGTCCTACCGCGGCGGACGGAATTCCCAAAAGACCTTCAGTAACGGTTGGAAAAGCTGTAAATCCGACCGTGGCGGACGGGAAAAGCTGATCAATGGACTCAAAAGGCCGCTACTGCCGCGGAATGACCTCACGGCCAATTACGACGAGATAGCGGAGCTGGCGTAACGATCATTGCTGTTCCGACCGCCGCGGTCACACTCAGGCAAAATGAATGGCAGTCAGAACAAACTTCACTACAATGCTCAAAGTGTGCCTGTACTCTCCACATACCACAGTATAAAACCAACCCCTTCCTGGATCAGCATTCTTTGCAAAGCAGGTGCTGAGACAGAGCGACAGAGAGAGACAGGACACCGTTTTGGCACACAGCACAACATCACACCCACCCAACTCCACACACCACCACTTCTCATCCACACACCTGACACACCTCACACATCTTCATCACCACCTTGCACCCTGCACCTTTCATTCATTTGCACCATGCCCAATCAAAAAATGCCCAAATTCTCAGACACAGAGTTGAAAGTGCTGGTAGACGAGATAATTAGGGTAGAACCACATTTGTACGGGAACCTGGTCCAACAGACCCCAATTGTGCACAAAAATCAGATGTGGGCAAGGATCTACAACAAAGTCAATGCAGTAGGGACCACCCTACGCACACTCCGTGACATCAAAAGGCGGTGGACCGACCTCAAGGCCCGGGTCAAGGCTCGGGCCCAGAGGAACCACGAGGTGGCCCAAAGAACTGGTGGCGGCCCTCCCATTCCACCACTAACCTTCAATGAATGGGAGGAGAATGTGCTTGCCATACTGCATCCAGAGAGTCTCACAGGAATCGAGGGGGGAGTGGAGGCTGGTAAGTACAAACAAAATGATCACATCCCACTGTAATATACTGTTGTGTACAACAAGTGAGCCTCAATTGCCAGACCAAATCAAACTCATGTAGAATGCACGTTTTCAAGATGAATGTCTCACAAGGCTAGCATTTCCTTCTTCTGCTTCACCTCACAGGTAAGTAGTCAGCTCATGCACCCTGGCCTCCCTCCAAAACAGCATGGAGCACCCTCCCCACCCCAGAGCCATGTGGCAGCCATCACAGTCAACAGTGCTTCCTAACAGGTAAGTAGCAATCTTACTGAGGGAGGAGGTTGTTGAGACCTGACAGCAAGACCACCACTCCCACAAGGCCCTCTGTACTCCCTCCCAAACAGCATGGAGCACCCTCCCCACCCCAGAGCCATGTGGCAGCCATCACTGTTGACAGTGCTTCCTAACAGGTAGATAACCATCTCACTGGGGAAGGGGTTATTGAGACCTGACAGCAAGACCACCACTCCCACTAGGCCCTCTGTACTCCCTCCCAAACAGCATGGAGCTATATGACCACCACATCCCGCACTTGTTAGCCAACTCTGTAAAGCTCCATAAGTTGTAGCCAGTGCACACACAGCTAATCCCATTGAGAGGTCACATTAATCGCAGTGTCATTGATGAAGTCACATGTAACTGCAAAGCAAAACCCAAGAACGAAATGGCCAAAATCCAATGTGCAAGTCCCATTGTCTCAAAGCATAAAGGCTCACATCAACACAACACATGCATGGAGACTCAGTCAAACATCACAAACCACAGAAGGTCAGTACAAAAGAGCACAACAGAAATCATGAAGTTGCGGCAAAGTAGACAGATACTCATAGAAAAGTCACAAATATCCTAGCATAAACTGAAGTGGATGAGCAACAAGTTGGTACCAGAGGACATGTCCTTGGAAATACAATATCTGTACATATGAAATTGTTGCTTCAGCCATGTCACATCGCTAACGAGCAATGTGTGTACCTCCACATCATGTTCGACTGCTGACAAACTGTTACGAATGCCAAGTAATGCCAATGTCAAAAGTCAGGTCATCTCAAATGAAATGTGCAAAACATGATCATCAAAGTTGTGCTGTGTACTGAACATGCTGACAATCTAACCACTGTCCAACAGGTGACTCGCTAGCAACAGCAGGCGACCATGACATGAAAGAGCCAAGCCAGTCTCCCCCCCCCCCAGGAAGGGGAACTCGCGGATGCAGATTCCCTGGTTTTTTCGGATGAGGAGCTGCGACCTGGCCCCTCCGGCGTGGCCAGGCAAGCTCAGTCCCAGGACCTTATGGTCCCCACCACCACCACCACGACTCCCACAACAACTGCAACAACAACGCTGACACCTGCAACAACAACCTGTGTGGCAGCCACCTCCACCATCACCACCGCTGCCTCCAACACTGTCCCTGTGGCAGTTGTCGCCAATACCACCAGACAGCCTGGGGACGCTGGGGACAGTGTGCGGCGGCGGCGACAGGCAACGCCACAGGTCCGTGTCTGCAGGGCAGGTGGGAGGTCAACTGGGGGACAGTCACAGGAGGACACTGAGAGTGAGGCCCTGGCCACCGTGAACACAGTCCTTGGTGCATACCAACAAAACCAGGGACAGATGGGCCAGGTTGTGGAAGAACTGCGTGAACTCCCCCTGCTGCAAAGGTCCATGGACACACGTTTGGTACAACTTGTGGAGTACATGGGCCAGCTTGTGGGTGTTCTGAGGACATCCATGCAGCTCAAATAGCGGTACCCCCACCCAGTGGCCAGCCTGATGATACTCACAACACCTCAGCAGCGGCCACAGGGAGGGGTGAGGCAGAAGACACAGACTCCTCAGACACCTCTGAGCATGCAGCAGGTACCCCCATGCCAAACGACAGAGGGGACGTCCGAGAAAGACCAGGGGAGGATCATGTGGCATAGCACCTTGCAAAACCAGTTCTAGGAGCCACCGTTGATGTCACCAGTGTTCCACATAGCATTGACTTTGCTGTACATCTGATCCCACATTGCCACAATGATGGGAGTGTTCTGTTGGACTGTGGAATTCCACCATTGTGTGTCCTACCCTAAGTATCCATGTACCAGCACTTTCGACTTCACCACTCACCTGTCACTCATGTCAAAATAAACACAATTCACACCCCTATGCCTTTGTGTCAGTATCATGTTTATCATAGTAAGTCCCATGTTAACTCACATTGCAATGTATCACAAGATTTGAATGCGACAATCCATTGAGAGAGCGGAGGAACCTAGAACGACACCAGAAAATAACAGTGAGTTGACATATGATGGCATGACAGCTAAAGCACACCACTAGGCAACACTGTACAAGATGCATTCCAGATAACACTGGCCAACACCATCAACATGGACAGAAGGGGGATGGGAGGGTACTTCGTCACCTCCCAGCACAGTTCACCCCTTAGCATCCTGGTAAAAGCACTTCTGTTTAAATGCTTACTTGAATTTCCGTTGAAGTGTTTCACCAAGGTTGTTGCAGGTTAGTGCTGTGAAACTCTAGTCACATGTGTTCCTGGATATTATCCTTCATCAGTAGAGATAACAAA
This sequence comes from Calotriton arnoldi, assembly GCA_963921515.1. Lineage (NCBI taxonomy): Eukaryota > Metazoa > Chordata > Amphibia > Caudata > Salamandridae > Calotriton > Calotriton arnoldi. Next base: position 164,653 of record CAWUFW010017845.1, read on the forward strand.
TGAAATTCTGTGTTTGCTGAGAAAGCTGCCACAATCCTCTCAGGTCTCTGTACCTCTCCCTGACCAACTTTGTTGAAACACTTCAGCTACATTTCAAGTAAGCATTTGAACTGAACTGCATTTACCAGGATGCTAAGGGGTGAACTGTGCTGGGAGGTGAAGCGGTGTCCTCCCATCCCCCTACTACCATCAACATGGACATGACGTAAGTTGTACAACTCACACAGCGCTGCACAACGTAACCCTTAGCAGTGTGCCAACAAGAGCCAGCATCCAAACACATCCTGTTAAATGGCCGTTGGGGACATTGTCGCCTTCACTAACTCAAGTACAGTTACACGGGGCTTGTAATGTATCATGCAAGATTTTTGCATGTTTTAAAAAAGGAACACCAGTCCCTGCCAACATTCCTACGCTAAAGCTCCTTTTTCACGGAAGCTATCTTATCCTGAATAACCACAACTGCTGCGGTTTACGGGCAGGCGTCCCGTATATAGTAACAGTTTCACAACGTGTACCTTGCTGTAGCAATGTTCTTTTTACTCCCCCATATGGGATTGTACATAGTTAGTTGTGGCCTCACATTCCCACTATGAAAGCAGACTTCAATGAGTTAAGCAGGCTAAAAGCGCTTTTGTTTCAACAAGAAGTCGCTCTCACATCAGCCCGTGAGACCTTCGAATTGCAGGTGGCTCCAACGTCCAGTGAGATTCAGTCACTGCTAAACACGACTCTCCCACTCTATTTTTGGGAACTGATACACCAAATATCAAAAGCGTCTGATACTGAAGGCCTTGCACATATTTTATTAACTTGTGGGCTATGGCCTTGTTACTTCGTTTCAGACTATTTTTGGAGTACTACCGGGTGTCATTCATTCAATTTTTCAAGTGCATTTGGTGGTTTACCATCACTCCTTTGGCTGTTCTGCAGAGTGCTCGTTCTCCTACTGCTCTTACGCAATGGCTGCCCGTCCTGTGGTCCTGGCCAACCCCGGTCAGTTGCAACTGTACCGTGAACGAATGCAGCTTATTTTTGGATGTCTGCCATTAGCTGTGCTTCGCATCAGTTATAGGCTAGCCTTCCGCTATGCCTATGTCACCTGTGTGCAACCTGTGTTCTACTGTCACCGATGCCCCTTTCAATGGGCCATGGGTGTCTGCCTTTCCAACACATCTCTTGCTGATCTGGATTATGACCTGTGGATGAGTCCTTTGTTGGCCCATGACCAGGACTGTTCTGGTGATAGCCGTTTATGGGATGCATTACAATGTGGCAGACAGGCTGCCAGCTGCGCCTGTGCGTTTGCGCAACGTCTCCTGTGCCATACCTACATCGAACCTCTTCCAGGTTGCCCTAAAATGCTCCTTTCGTCCACAGGATGCGAGGAGCACATCTGTTCCTTCATACTACTGGATTGGATGGCGGTCCTTTTTGCTTAAGCTGATTCTGATCGTCTTCTGGAACTGCTTGCCTTCGAAGCTGCAAGTGCTTTCTTGGATTCGTAACAACTTACCAGCATCCTCAACTGTTTGGAACTAATTCAATATTGTTTTACCTTTTCTCGCCTCCTTCAGAAATTTCATTTGATTTATCTCAAACCTTGGCCCTGTATACATTCGCTTTGACTCTGCTTACCTCTGCAGGCTGTTTCACTTGGTACCACAGACCTGAGCAAGGGGAGGCTGTTAAATAGCCGTTGTGGACATTGTCGCCTAGTATGAGCCCGGCTTACATTATGCAGCTTTAGCGCACGTTAATACATGGCTTTGTTGTTTTGCAAGTAGCTTTGTTTATGTCTTTCACATGAGAACTGTCCGCAGAGCTTGTTCTCTGTGCGGTCCTGGAGTACAGTCTGTACATCATGTCCAAGGTCGTAAACAATGTCCCTTGTTATTCTGTTCTGGTCAGGCCCTAGCACCCAGACTCAACAAACTTTCCCAGCTGCCAGAGCCAACGGGTGCCTTTTTGATAATATGGGGAGGCGGGCTAGGTGCCCCACACCTGGAGAGGGATTCTTCCACAGAGAAGAGCAACACAGCACATGTGATGTACATTTCACCATCGATAGGCTGAGGAATGGGGTCTGCTGACAAAGCCCTGAGATCTTGGGATACATAAGAAGACTTCTTCTAGTACGGGGAGGGGGATAGGCTCATAGGTCTTCCTCCTGAGGGCTTATTATTATGACATCTCCCTTCATGATATATGGACATGTTTCTATGCTGACTGTTTTTGTATTATGCATTATTCTGCTTGTTGTGGCACGTATACTGCATGTTAGGACACGTTAGTTGAAATAAACATTTGAAAACGTTTCTTGTCTTCAACTGATCTTATTGTGGACAAGTATAAGAGTGAGGGCGACAGGGTATGTCTTGTTACCGCGATTCCTGAGAGATCTGAGAGTGTTGTGTCCTGGGGTGTATAAGCACTTGTTTCACTGTCAGCGAGTAGGAGAGCTAGTGAGGCACTATAGCTATTCGGTCCTGTGCTCATGGGTACTCAGGTGGTAGGATGACTCAGTCCGTGCCTGCCCAAGTCCTATAATCCTGCGCATAGTTCTGTCTGTGGGCAGAATCCCTGCAACAATCCTCCAAGTTTGGCAGACAACAGCAAAGCGCACAGACACAGTCATAGTTGCTCAATGCTAACTTACACTCAATTGAAGTAGTTGGCGATGAGCTGTTGACGCAGGTCAAGTCCTTCTTCGTCACCACTATCATCGTCACTGGCATGTGTGGGTGTTCAGCAGGGGGCTCCTGCTGCTCATCATTGTCCTGAATCAGGGGTATCTCTTTGCGCAAGGCCAGGATGCGTAGCATGCAGCATGCGACTATGATCTGACACACCTTCTGGGGTGAGTAGAGAAGTGCACCACCACTCTTGTACAGACACCTGAATCTAGACTTTAGAAGTCCAAAAGTGTGCTCCACCACATGACGTGTCCTCCCATGGGCATCATTGAAGTGGACTTCCCTCGGCGTAGTTGGATTCCTCAGTGGGGTCAGCAACCATGGACGATTAGGATACCCTGAGTCACCTAGTTGTGATAAACACAGACAAACAATGGAATGGTAATATGTGAGGAGAGCAGCATGTCACACATACATCACACTCATTGAAACAGCCCACTCACCAACAAGCCAGGCACGCTCTGAGTGAAGATTTGCCATCAATTGTGGTATGCTGCTGTTCCGCAGAATGTATGAGTCATGTGCCGAACCCGGAGACTTTGCACACACGTGTGATATTATCTGATCCGTTTGGCATACCACTTGCACATTAATGGAGTGGTGATGTTTGTGGTTACGATAGATGTGTTCCCATGCCTGTGGTGGAACTAGGCCAATGTGGGTACCGTCAATGGCTCCCACAACATTTGTGATGCGTCCAAGATCATAAAAATCCCCCTTCACAGCTGCCAATGCATTTCTCCTTGGAAAGTGTATATAGCGGTCCTTGTAGGTCATCAATGCAGATAGGACATCACGCAACACCATGCTGAACATAGGCTGTGACATCCCACCGGCGCTGGCCACAGTGTACTGGAAAGACCCAGTGGCAAAGTAATGCAGTGCAGCCATCACTTTTACTGTAGCAGACAATGCAGCCGGATAAGTTCTGTTGGACTTCAAATGGGGCTCCAACTGAGCACATAGCTCTCACAGTGTAAGGCGATCCAGATGGAATTTCTTTATGATTTCTATGTCCTCAATCTTCGCCAGGTCTGGGACAGGGCGATAGATAGGTGGTCTCCTCCTATGTACCCTGGCAGGGGACACATGCAAAAGATGAGTAAAAGATGAGATGTGGGAAACAGCTTAACCAAAGACTCACACAACCACAACATTGACAGGACTCTTGAACACGTGACATGCACAAGTGACATGCATACAGATCTTGATTTGCATCACTCAATCGACATACTAACTACTACAACATCAGAATAAGACGATGTGTATGACATATGGTACACTGCTACATCATATTGTGAGCAGCCCTGTGGGTAGATGGCACAGCACATGTGGTTAACAGTATCAATGCTGAGTTGCATGTATCTGCTGTCATTGCACGACCTCTTTCTTCAGTCCCACAATACACAACAACATTAGGAAATGAGGCCAGTGAGTGTCAGCTGGACAACAATACATGAATATGCAGCACAGTGGACAGACAAATATAAACATTATGGGGTCAGTCCATCGTGACTGTGTGAGGATTTTGCGTGACAGACATTGCCATGCTCACCAAAATGATACACAATTACACATGGATTGTGTATACATGCACACATGGCTGAAAATGACCGATGGTGTTGGCCAGAGCGATGTTTGTTTGTTACACATGTGCACTCCTCTGACGTGTGTGAAAACATATGCAGGCAATGGCAGCTAGGCACACTGTATGCCACAGCAGTACGTGTGTTGATAGTGCTGGAGCCTACACGTATGTCTGATTTCCATACAATGGACACCTCTAAATGTCAGCCAACATCACTGGCCCTTCATGAGACAACCCATGGCCGAGAAATTGACAGTCAAATAGCAAGGGATATTCAAACAGTGTTCACAGGTTGAATGTTTCAATACACAACATTATTACAGTGCGAGAGGCCTTTGTCCTTTTTGACTCCTTAACTCATTTTATTCCATGCTGGCCACAAGACATGACAATGAATGTTATTTCACTCTCCTTTTCTTGGACATACCATGTGTGTGAAGAATTAACTCAAAGGTCACACTCTATAATACCTTAACAGGGTGCACAAATCACTTTAGGCAAATGTGCTGGGATGAGTGATGTAATTAGGAAAGCGAGAATGGAAATGCAAAATGTGTTTACAGGCGCGGTAGCTGGCATCCACAGCGGTGACATGCATTGGCCCCAATTGAATGATGCAGGATTGCAGTGGACGCTTTCTGACCTCCGCGGTGCGTCACCGCCTATGAGGAATAGCCATCAGCCAATGGGAACCGCCAGCGGCTTAAATTTTTTAAACTTGCGGTAGGCGTGCTCCGCCACTGTGGGGCCCGACATTGGCCCCAACTGAATGATGCAGGATAGCGGTGGACGCTTCCTGACCTCCGTGGTGCGTCACCGCCTATGAGGAATAGCCATCAGCCAATGGGAACCGCCAGCGGCTTACATTTCTGAAACTTGCGGTAGGCGTGCCCTGCCACTGCGGGGCCCAGCATTGGCCCCAATTGAATGATGCAGGATAGCGGTGGACGCTTCCTGACCTCCGCGGTGCATCACCGCCTATGAGGAATAGCCATCAGCCAACACTGGAACGAGCCTAGGGCCCTATATATATGCCTGTAAAATGTCCACACCTGTCACTTGTTTAGAGACACTGCTGCCTGCCATTCCTCACCACAAACTGCTGCTGTACCTCATCTCTGGAACCAGTCATGGCTCGTACTGAGAACCTGAGGGCCCATCCCTTCACCACAGAGGACCTGGAGGTCCTGGTGGACGAGGTCCTTGGACAGTACGGCCGGCTCTATGGTGCTCCAGAGGTATTGATAAGTGAATGCTAAACTGACTGAGGATGCTCCGAAGGCTCACAACATGTTACTGTACAGTGCTCTGTGCCTCAGACTGCAAGCCAATATTGGTGCTTTCTGATTTTGTCGTCTGCATTTCCCAATCATGACGTACTACTTGATGCACTTGAGTATGTGGGGAGGATGGCACACTCATCAATTTTGCAGCTCCATAGGTGCAAAACATCACACATGTGAATCTCAGAAAGGTTGATGTATACGTGTTGGAGTCTGTGTAGCCAAACGAGTTCAAGTGCATGGTGTTGAGCCTTGTTCCCCCTGAGCCCTGAGTGCAAGCAATGACGATTTTGCCAGAACGTGGTTTATCAGTAGTACAGTTACAATGATGACTTCATGAAATCTCTTTTTGGACACACATTCCCTGTGCCATGTCCTCTATGAGTTCATTACGTGTACATATGTACATTAGTGAGATGGTAAGTGTCGATTGGGCAAAGGTTAGTGATTATGGGGTGTGCTCATTCTACAGGGATACTATGGAGATGAGCCCAGTATGCACAAGAGTACAGGGCCTGTTACTGTCTAGATTAGTGTGAAATTACCTCTCGCATCTGAAAAATGTACAGTGGACATGCCATCCTTCTTTTGGTGTCATGTGTAGACTCGCTCATGTGTATGCACTGTGTACTGACACACAATGCACCACTACAAAGTGTTACAGATGTCTCCTCTTGTCTCCCATACCTACAGCTCAAGGTCCATCAGCGGAAGGCAATATGGAGGGCCATCGCCCGGAAGGTGCGGGCCCTAGGGGTCTCTAACCGTCGACACAACCACTGCCACAAGAGGTGGGATGACCTGTCGCCTTAGCAATAACGTCGCCCAAATGACGCTGGGCCTGGTTCCTCGGACTGGTCGGTTGGCGCTCCGGAGCATGACCCCACTATTGACTCGCATCATGGCAGTGGCACAGCCAGAGCTGAATGGATGCCTGAGGGGCCAGCAGCAGCAGGTTGGGGGTGAGTATAGTACAAAGTGTGATGTTGCGTATGGAAGACTACATGAATCCCAGCCCTGAGCAAGGCTGTAACCTATGAGTTGTCTCTAGTGTGGTGTAATTGCCTCTCAGTTGACTCAGTGGTGAGTGCAGATATTCTTGGACTGTACAACTTCTGGATTGTCATGTGTCCAGGTAACATCAGCATAAGTGTCAGTCTCTGTGGCATCAACTGGAAGTGAGCATCATGTCAGGGTGATTTTAGAGATTGATGTTGTACATTTCCATGTAATTGATACATCTACAGATTGCTTACCAATGTTCAACAGTAGTTGTGTTGCAGGACATGAATTAGTGGATGTAAGGATGTCATGTCACTCAACAATAGTTTCCTTTAACTTACTATGGGGGATATTCACAAGAACGTGCGCTAAACATCTCCAAAAAATGTTAACGCAACTTTACACATCGCAGCCTATTGCGGGAAAATAACCCTGTGTTAATGTGGAATTCACAACACGGCGGTACCATGCGATAGTCTTCCGAAAACGCGGGCAATGTCCGCGACACAACCACCTCGACGGAGATAAAAACACAAACCTCAACACCAAAAAACGTGCGATGAGCCCATTTGCGATGAGGAAAGCAGCGATAAGCAGCGCCAGGCCCGCGACACACACACGGCAGGCGGGAATAAGCACAACAAAAGCAGGAAAAAGGAAGACAAACCAAACAGAAAACAACAGCGAAGCACAATGGAGGCAACCGGAGCCAGTACACAACCCCACAAGCCCCATTGGCAACAAAACATTGTACATGGCAGGCTATCGTGGACAAGGTGAATGCAGCCGGAGAGCGGAGGAGGACAATGGAAGAAAACCAGAACAGCTGGAATGATGCGAAACGCACAAACAAGCAGAAACACGCCAACAACCACAAGGCAGCAATGCACACCGGAGGTGGGAGTCCAGCGCCACACAAGGAGCTGGATGACATGGAGGAAATGGTGTCCACCACATCAGTCTGGAGATGGTGGCAGGACCCGGGGCCCGGAAACTGCCCAAAATCAACAGACACAACAGCAACAGGGAGAGGAACGACCAGGGACTGGGGGGACGGGAGGAGATGGGCACAATGGCACACATGCACAATTAAGCACAGCACAACAGCAGACAAACCATGCCCAAGAGTAACAACACCAACCAAGAGCACAAGTCACACAACCCGGCAATATCACACCACTGGACAAGCACAGAAGTGAAAACCACACTGCCTGAAAAGGAGAAGGGTGAGCCAAATCAGAGCTGAAGGGACATCTCACACACATTGTGTCATTTGTTCCGAGTACTCGATTTGACATTTTTAAATTGCATGAGGATTTATATGCTTTCTTCAGAAAAGTCAGATTAAAAAAATTCTTCGTGGATAGACCTATGGACACCTTAGAAGTGAATCAATCCCAGTGCAAACCTCCCTCTGTATTCACTCCAACTTTGGATATGGTAGGTCCAGAGGTTAGCATTTTTGAGCAAAATGTTTTAAAAGAGATTGCACGAGTTGTGAAACATCCAGTGAATTTACGACACAATATGTCACAAAAGGATAATATAGCTCTTGATAAAATTAAATTTAATAATGACCTCATTGTGAAACCCTGTGATAAGGGTGGGGGAATTGTCATTTTTAACAAATCTGATTATAACAACAACATTTTGGAAATGTTGGCAATCCCGGAGCACTATAAAAGGGCACATTTGAGAGAGCTTACCAGATTGAGTATACATATTCAAGATATCACCCAAGCAGCGTTAGAAGATGGACTTATTTGTGGGGAAGAATGTAGGTTTCTTAACAGACAATGTCCCATAACTCCAGCATTATATGGTTTACCAAAAACACATAAAAATGTGGATGATCCTCCACTACGCCCCATTATTTCCACTATTGGCTCGAGTACGGAACCACTGTCAAAGTATGTGGATTCTTATCTTTGTCCACTGACACAATATTATGCTTCTTTTATCTGGGATACGGGTGATATTATCAACAAAATAGAGGGCATACCCTATAATCCAAACACGGATATCTTGGTGACGCTTGACATTGAGGCGTTATATACGAATATCCCTCAATGTCAAGCGTTACAGGCGGTAGCATCCCTGCTTCAGCGGTTCCCAGGAGATAGACCGGATGGTTTCATTCTTCAGTGCTTGGAAATAGTTCTGTTGAATAACTTCTTTGACTTTAATGGATCCCTGTATCAGCAAATTAAGGGCACCAGTATGGGTGCTTCCTGCGCACCGAGCATAGCGAACACCTATATGGGCGAATGGGAGTTAAGAAATGTCTTTAATGAAGCTGCACCATTTTTTGAAAATGTTTCTATTTGGAAGCGTTTTATTGACGACATTTTTTATTTGGAAAGGAGATGCAGTAACTCTTCATGAATATATTCTCTGGCTTAATGCTAGTGACAAAAATCTGAAATTCACTGCCAAGTTCAGTTCTGAGCAGGTGGAATTTTGGGATATTTTAATCTTTGTAAAAGATGACACCTTGCAAGTTAGCCTTTTCAGGAAAGCTACGGCTAAGAATACTATATTGCAGTATCAAAGCTTTCATCCAACCTGCCAGAAGGATTCAATCCCTTTGGGGAATTCCTTCGTATACGTCGAAATTGTACGAATATGGAGGACTTCCATAAACATGGAGATGCACTTAAAAACGTCTATTAGATCGTGGTTATCCGCATCGTCTTGTGAGACATGCCTATAAAAGAGCCAAATATTATAATCGTGATGCTCTTTTACAAGGCACTAATCGCTTACCACATGATCAGATTACGTGCGTCATTAATCATTCCTCGCTAAATTACAAAATAAAAAATTTGATTAATAAGAATTGGAGGATTTTGAATACAGATGAAAATGCGATACAACTGAAACAACCACTAGTGACTTATAGGAGAAATCGAAATCTAAGAGATCTTTTGGTCCATACAAGACAGAAAAAGCCTGATAATCAGCACCAAACTACTATTACTCGACTACCTCCTATTTTGGGAAATCATAAATGTGGTCATGTCATGCCTGCGATGCGGCATTGGTCACTGAATCCTTTAGATATAAGGGTAAAAATGTAAAACTCAGGCATCTGACCAATTGCAGAAGTTGCAATATTGTATATATACTATTCTGTCCCTGCGGCCTGGCATATATTGGAGAAACAGGGCGTGAATTCCGCCTTAGATTTTGTGAACATAAATCTGCAATAAGGACAAGAAAAACTACGGCGCCACTAGTACAGCATTTTCTGGACAAGCAGCATTCAGAGATGGATGTGAAATGGTGTATTATAGAAAAAGTCCTTAGTAAGGCAGGTCAATCGTCAGAAAACACACGTAAGAAACGAGAAACGTTTTGGATTTTCCATCTGAATAGCGTAAAGGAAGGTTTGAATGAGGATATAGCCTGGTATGTCACTAAAACTTGATTTTGCGTACCTGCTTATAGATTAGTTCCCCTCCAGATGATTTGTTTATTGGTGGGTTTTCTGTTTTTGAAATGCCGGATTGTGTGGACTGAATAGGAGTACTCTAGGGATTTGACTGATTGCACTATTTTTATAATGCTCCAATATTTGAATATCTGGACCACGGTCCTAGATTGGAACTGGGATATTGGTTTTCTTCATTTGGTGAGAGTATGGGGTCGAAGATATAAGTCGAAATATACCTTTACACGATTATTATAAATAATTCTTGTTGTGAATTATTTTCTGTCAACGTAAATGAGGATATAAATATCTCTTTGTTAAAAATTGTGCAATTTGATAACTGAGATTTTTGCCAACATCGAAGATTTCTTAAAATCAGTAAGTCATTCATTTTGGAGGGAGTATTTTACATTGTAAAGATGGCGCGTATGTTTTAAATCTGGATTAGTCCTTTCTCCATAGCGATGAACGCTATATGATGATGTAAAAAGATGGCGCTCATGTTGATAAACTGCGTTAGTCCTATCTTTATAGTGATGATCGCGATCTTGGGGCCTAATTTTCGCGCCGTTTTTTTAGTTGAAACTTGGTTATTTATAAGCTGCAGCGTTTTTCAATCGTCGCGTTCCTGTTGGGTAGACGTTGGGCGTCCGTTGTATGTATGCAGAGTCTTTTTCAAAAGGTGAGTGGGCTCCGAGTTACGGAATATTTTAGCTGAACACTGACTTATAGTAGGTTTGTTATAAGATTATTATTTACTTTATTAGATCGTGTTTTGTGTCTTGTCACAGTAATTGAATGATAAGGGCACTGTAATTTTGTTAATAGCCTCTTCATAAATGTGTCGAGGCTCTGGAACGTGTGGAGTCATTTCCCTTTTCTTTTGAGAGATACTTCTATGTGTTCATATTGGGGTTTCATTAAAGTTAGAAATGTGGTGAGAAGTACTGGATTAGTACTGATATGCTTGCAAATATGACCATGGTTGTTCCTTCTGGACGCATTGGGTCATGAGATTATATTTACCAGCTATAATAATAACTTGCTTATATCGTTAAGCAGATTAGTCACTTGCGATTTGCACTGGCTTTGATGTTAGCTTCGTGAAGAACTTAGGTTGAGTATGGTCTAGGAGTGTATTGCCTATAGAAGATTGAGGTGCAGGTGTACCGACTCATCGGGTGTATATAAAGGAATCTTTTTCCCTCGATTCTATAGACCCCCATCAAGTAACTATTATTGTGAGGAGGTTGCTCTGCTCAGTAAACCAGTTTGTAAAGAAAAATCAACTTGATCTACTGAAACATTGAGGAGAGCGAAACGAAGGCTTCTCTTCAAACTATATCAACGCATTTTCGGTTTGTATTTGACTTACTATTTACTTGGAAATTCCAACTCCTTGGTATGGAGTTGGGGGAAGAAATTATTTTATATTTTCCTCTGAGTCTTATCTATATATGTTTTTTTCTTGTATAGAATTCTTCTGTCTTTGATAGGAGGGTTTCTTCATAAGAAAGACTTGGCTGTCTAATGATTTGAGGGCCAAAAGAAGAGTACGTTTAGGTAAGGCATTTCTAAACCAGGATTCGAGAATATAGCAATAAGGATAGTCAGTGATTTGGTATTTATGCCAATTTAATGTTTTGTTTGTGTAGAGTATACATCGTCCCTCTAGAAATAGACCATTGGCTGAATCTTTAAGTGGAGTGACTGTCTGGTAACCGTTCATCTTTGTAAGTACTATAATGTATATAGTCTTTTTTCACGCTTTATAGGGTACATCTGGTTAACTTAGTAGCAGGGTCTGTTACACCATTTTGGGTTTTAGTGATTTCTCATACAATGGTGAATGGGATTTAAGGGATTATTCTTTTATGCACTTATGGATGTTGTATTGTGTTGTCTTTTTTATATTTATGTATTGTTGGAATTGATCTCGATACTCCTATTGGTGAGTAGTGGGAGTAAGAGAACTTGGTGGTGTGGGATCTATTAAATGTCAGTTTTGTTATGTGTTTCTTTTTTTTGTATAAAATTATATTTGTAGGTTTATAAAATCTTGGTCCAATCAATAAATTAAAGGATAAGTCATGGGCTCATAACAGTTATTTTTTTAATATCGTTTCAGGTCCTCTGGGTGTTGTGATAGTTATGTGGGTATCTGAAAAGGTCCTGATGAAGGTGGTGTGACTATCGTCCATATACCATCGAAACGCGCGTCGACCCTATGTTCAGACCCTTTATGAACATATTGTTTCAATCTGGTCGTGGAGGTTTTTGTTATCTATAGTCTCCCTTTGTTCGGATACAGTTTGTATGAAGGTTGTGTGAGTTTGAATGTGGTTGAATGAGGTTGGTTTTTAAAGTGATGTATTGATATGTTGTGTCCAGAGGTCTCTTTGTTAAGCTACATATTATATATGTTTCTCTGTATTTGATGTATTGATGTGATAACAAGATTTGTTTTTTATTGTTATATATATATGTCTTCAATCAAAAAAAGTTTTAAAAATGAAAAAGAGAAATGAAAGAATATGAAATAGATAATGAAATGAAATAATAAAGAAAATGAGAATCAAATTGTTATTGATGTGATTCAACTGATTATTGAGCCCAGATGTGATACAGTCTTTAGGATGATAGAAATATAGGCCTTGAGGGAGCTTTCTTAGTGTATGTTGGTGGCTTTCCCCTCTTCTCCCTGGCCTTAAAGTAAACTCTTGAGAGGGGGTCCCTATTTATGCAGTAACATCTCACACACAATGCAGCACACACACATAGGAAGCAGAGCACCCCAACAACGAACACAATGTGGTACAAACAGCAACATTTGCACAACCGAACACAGGACACAAGTGCACCCGCTTGTGGCTGGTAAATGGCCATACGCTTCTGGCAAAGCACGAAACAGGGACATGATAATGCACAAGTACAAACCCACAGCCCTGATGGGGTAGCAATGCACATATGGCAGGGAGCCAGATAGGCTGTGACACACACATTGGCATACAAATCAAGACTCAACACAGTTGGAGACAAGTGAAAGTGCGGAAACTTTATCAACAAGTGCGTGTCAGTACGGCCAAGAGAAGTGCCACGACATGCAGTACAATGCAGCAGCATGTCTGAATGAGGAACGTTGGAAAGCGCCCATGTCCACCCCAGGGGAGTCCATCACCAACACAAGTCAGTGCCAACCCGCGTTGGTTGTCCGCACATGGATCAGGAGTCCAGGCCAATGCAGCCATGTCCACTGTCATCTTGGGACGTGACCAGATCCTCAACATGCAACCAGGCGTCGGGACACATGCAATGGGTCACATCGAGTTGTGGCTGCAGGTACCTTGTCACTCATCCATGAACGCGAGTGCAGCAGCGTAGGCCAACATTTCCAATGAGAGATCGTTGTTCTCCACATCTAACATGTCGGCGACGTAATCCATCAGCTGTCCTGGACAGATGTGCTGACTCCAACCCCTGGCCCCAATTTGCACCAAAGCCCAATCGGGGAGCGGCTCAATGTGGTCACTGCACACGACGACTCGTGCAATCTCCCAGGTTGCCAGCATGCATGCCAAACATCCAGGCATGCCATAAACGGGCATCACGGTGACACTCTTGGTCGTGGGCCAACAGGGGTTGCACACACACGTCGAAATCCAGGTCAGCTACCGTTATGTTGGTGAGGCAGACATCCATGGTCCACTCGAATATGCACGAGCGACAATGCAACACAGGCTGCACGCAGGTGACGTTCGCAAGGCGGAAGCCCAGCCGGTAACTGATCCGCAGCACTGCCAACAGCAGTGCCCCCAGTACATGCAGCAGACGTGCACGGTACAGGTCCACGTGACTGTAGATGAGCATGTGTCCGGGATGGTCTGTTATTGCGTCAGTGGCTCTGCTTGAAGCGGCACTGGCATGCCCTGCGCCAGTCCTGTGGATGAAATGGCACAGCTCGGAGCAATGAGCAGTGTCTGTGTGCAACGGGTGCAGACCTGGGGTGGGGTGGGAGTACGTGTGAAGGCCATATCACGCACGCTAACTACGACCAAGGACTTCTGCGAGTGGGATGTGTACACATTGGTCTCATGTTGGGCAGTGCGTAGTGTGGGAGTCGCAAGCAAATGCTATCGTATCTGTCAGGGGTGCTGGCCACATGCAAGTTCCAGCTCGGAGTTGCAGATGTGCTACCTCCTGATAGTTCAGACAAAGGACCTTTCATCCCTACAGTAGCTTCACCATCTGCATGCATACAGGAGATGTACAGAGGCCTGTCGTGGGTGTGGTGGGATGTCTGCGACCTAGGGAATCATGGATGATATGCCCAGCATGTGGCACATGAGAGGCCTCACTGTGTGTTACGTTGCCTCACAGCTGCTCCTCCCTCCCACGAGCCCCCACACTTGTGTGCGCTGCGCTGTTGTACCACGTGCACTCCTACGGCACACCATTGTAATGCCTGTCCGCGCATGTCCAGCAGCATGCCAACAACACCGTGAAGCTGGCCTTTGAGGGTGTGTGGCCACGTGAGTGTAGGCCAATGGTCCGGACAGGGCGGATACAGGTGTACAGTCCATGGCTGGCTGTGATCGTGCTGCGATAGAGGCTAGGCAACTGACTTATGCAGCCGCAGGACTGATACACATAACACTTGGCATGCATGTGCCAAGACCCAGAGTGGTCTTGCGCTCCTACATTTCCCCGTACGTGCGTGCCCGCCCTCCTGGTGCATGTAACATTGCAACATCGACTACTGTGGCCCTGGTGGCGACAATACCCCAACACAGAGACACACTTACCTCACTTCCTGCTCAAGGCCAGACCAGAGCCACGTCCTGATCCCCTGCTGAATCAGCACACCCCTGCGCTGACCTGACGTACGCCGGACCAGCACACGCCACATGTGCATGCAGGGGGGGCAGGCGAAGCTACATGTCCAATGTCTCAGCCACTGCTGAGGTGACATGGTATCGTCCGCTGAAGACAGCACACTGTGATGTTGCAGGGCTCGGGCACATCATGCTGACATAATGACCACACGGACACACTTGCTTAGATGGTGGGAATGGCTACGGGCACGTGCGCCCGGCCACTTTAATTAGCAGGCTCACATGTTGAGTGACACCTGTGTTGGATGTGTGTGGGGTGTGTGCACACCAGCCGTCATGGAGTGCCTGGTGCAGTCAAAAACGACAACAGTGTACATCGTTAAGGACACACCCATTCAACCATAAAGGCCCCATTACTTGTGCTGCACAGAGTTAGTGGCCCCGGATGCACAGCGTCCTGCACAGGCCTACCGCCACGGGCCGCTGACTTGCGGTGCACAGGGGCAGGGTCACGTTAGCAGAGCAGGTTTTCGTAGATGACAAAGGGGGTTGTCGCGGAGTGTCTCGGTGGACAGTGGAAGGTGTACCCCCAGGGCATGATGCAGAGGGCAGAACCACGCTGAAACAGTCACTATGTTGGAGGTGAATGGAACAGACACATGTCTGACACCAAGTCCGGTCCAGCCAGATGATGATGCAGACAACCCTCAGGCCATGGACTCAGATGCCACCAAAGTCCAACCAGAAAGTGCCCATGAGTCATTGTGCACAGAGTTAGTGGCACCAGTGCTGATAGGGGATGCCGCCTGCGATGAGGCGTGTCCAATGGTGTGGACTCCTCCACATCTTACCCAAGACACAGTTCCACATGTGTGACCTACTCGACCGCATTATAGGCCTGAGGCAGCGGTCAGCAGGGGCCATTCACCGAGTGTCGCCGGCATGCGTTGGATGGTCCCACCAGCCTGCGTAGTTCAGGTTCAGTGGCACCACGGTACGCGGACTTGCGGTGAACAGGGTTGATGGCACCAGGTCAGTTGTTGCTAGTGTTCGGTCACCTCCGTGACTAGGATCCGGCTTTCATCCGGACTGAGCCGCATCTTCCTCTTACTCCTCTCTGTGCGTTCACTTGTATGGACTCTGCCATTCATGAATCACGACTAAGTGCTGGATGTGGGACCTACTGGAGCGCAGTGTAGGCCAGAGCCAGTAGTCTGCAGGGGCCCACAAACACGTGTCGCCGGCTTGCGTTGAACAGGGTTAGTGGCACCACATGTCGCAGGCTTGCGATGCAGACTTTTGCTTCACTGATCGGAGGGAGTTCAGCGATGTGGACGCTGCCACGGACTTGGGGTCACTGCCATTCAAGACTCAGGACACAGTTCCATATGTGAGACCTACTGGGCCGCAGTGTAGGCCTGAGCCCTCATCCACGTGTCGCCGGCTTGCATTGAACAGGGTTGGTGGCACCACGTGTCGCAGGCTTGCGATGCGGACTTTTGCTTCACTGATCGGAGGGAGTTTAGTGATGTGGACGCTGCCACGGACTTGGGGTCACTGCCATTCAAGACGGAGGACACAGTTCCACATGTGGGACCTACTGGGCCGCAGTGTAGGCCTGAGCCCTCATCCACGTGTCGCCGGCTTGCGTTGAACAGGGTTGGTGGCACCACGTGTCGCAGGCTTGCGATGCAGACTTTTGCTTCACTGATCGGAGGGAGTATAGGGATGTGGACACTTCCACGGCTTTGGGGTCACTGCCATTCAAGACTCAGGACACAGTTCCACATGTGGGACCTACTGGGCCGCAGTGTAGGCCTGAGCCCTCATCCACGTGTCGCCGGCTTGCGTTGAACAGGTTTGGTGGCACCACGTGTCGCAGGCTTCCGATGCAGACTTTTGCTTCACTGATCGGAGGGAGTATAGGGATGTGGATGCTGCCACGGCTTTGGGGTCACTGCCATTCAAGACTCAGGACACAGTTCCACATGTGGGACCTACTGGGCCGCAGTGTAGGCCTGAGCCCTCATCCACGTGTCGCCGGCTTGCGTTGAACAGGGTTAGTGGCACCACGTGTCGCAGGCCTGCGATGCAGACTTTGGCTTCGATGATCGGAGGGAGTATAGTGATGTGGACGCTGCCACAGACCTTTGGTCACTGCCATTCAGAACTCACGACTCAGTTCAACATGTGCCCACAACTGGGCCGAAGAGGACGCCTGTGGTGTATGTCAATGAAAAAGGAGTACTGTGGGCCAGCGTCGTGGAGGCCAGCGATGGTCTGCGGAGGCTGCAAAGGTCGCAGGACTGGGGCTTGGAGCTTTCACCGGCACGTGGTAGGCCCTCTTTGACACACGCCAGTGTCGGCAGGTGAGCGGAGCCTCCTTGGTGCGCTGGGGCAGGCATGACGGGTCTGGGGACCAGCGGCCCGGGGTGCAGCAAGGGCACAGGGACTCAGGCCCCGCCGCGCTTGGCGCTGGCCTCATGGCGGGCTGGGAGGCGCCGCCCTGGCGGACACGTTGGCCATTCCGAAAGAGAACCACGCCCAGTGTGACAGTCTGTTTATTCACACCCCTACGCAGGCCTGGCGTACACAGGGCCAACCCACTCCACCCGCGCATGCAGGGGGGGACGTAATGTGCAACTTTTCAGCATTCTGCCTCACAGCCTGTGGGGACATGGTAGCGTCCACTGGCCACTAAACTCCATGCACCAGCAGTTAATCTCCACATGGCCATTTCCGTGGTTTGCACACTGAATTCTGTCCGGCACCTCCACGCCACACCTGGCATTGGGTAGGTTCACATTCATTAGTCACTTGCCGCTCTCGCACATGCCTGCTCCAAGCCTCTCCTCACATCCTGCTATTGTGTGGCTGTGGTACCATGCCGTGGCTGGGTTGTGGGCATGGCAAGCTCAGGTTCCCAATGGAGTTGTGTTGTCGTGTCTGGGCGGTTGGCATGTTGTGTGGCATGTTGAATGTAGTTGTGCTGCGTGCCCATTGCCAGTGTCGTGAGTTGCATGACTGTGGGGTGGAGGTGTGTGGTGTGTTCATTTGGGACTTACCACTGAGCACTGCATTTCCATAGGTGCCATCCTGGTAGCGCTGGTTGATGATAGACTGTCGGGAGATGTAGGAATCATGCACTCTGCCTGGGGAGTTGGCCACAACATTGTTGAGGAGTCCCGGGCAGTCCACTATTGCCTGCACATTCATGGGATGCGTGTGCTTTCTGTTGAGGTAGTTGTGTGCAGTGTCGGCAGGGGGCACGAGGGGTACATGTGTGCAGTTGATTGCCCCCGACACGTGAGGGAATCCAGCTATGGCGTGGGAGCCTTGGTTGGTCTCCAGCTGCTCCTGCGCAGTGTGGGTGGAGTGGAGGTGCTTGGGTACCGGGCTGATGTTGGCATCCAGGACAGGTTTGATGTACTTGGATGGGGCTGGCTGTGAGACTCCTCCGACTCTGGCAGTTGTGGGTTGGAAGGTACCAGAGGCCAACATGTGCAGCACAGCCGGCAGCTTTGTCTGCGGAGGGATGTTCGTTGTGCGCTGTGTTGGTACTGTCAGCAGGTGGGCGATGTGGGTCAGGATGCGGGGATGGTTGTCCTTTTGGGCCTGTAGTGGGCAATGTCCTCCTCTGGCGTTCGGTCTGTACGGCTGGTGCGTTTAAGATGGTTCCGCTGTCTTTGTGTACGCTGCCTCTGTGGTGGTCCGGGGTATCGGGACGGGTCCTGGGGGTGTTGGTGGGTCTGGGGGTGGTGGGGGTGGGTGTTGTGGCCCTCATGGGAGTCCGAGCTGCATGATCATTGTCTCCATGGCATCTGTGGGTCTTCAGATGTGTCTCTTGGCTGGGCTCCCTTTCATGCAGCAGGTAGTCGTCCTGCTTAACACCAGCAGAATGCAGGTGTTAATTCCCTGGTGCTACCACGGCTTATCGCCTGTTTTTGGTTCGCATCGCAGATCTGGCAGTTCATTGTGAAAGTGGTGTAGTGGTGTTTTCGTGTGTTTTTGCACGGGAACGCCTACTCTGCATCTCATTAGGGTTAGTTGGTGGTGTCACCCGTGGAGATAAATTTGGAGGAAGTTATTGCGGGAATACTGGCGATGTCTGCAGTTTGCACACGCTTGTGAATGGGGCGTTAAATCTATCTCCACTTTTGTTGAGTTAAGATGGCGATAAATCGGCGATGAGTCCTTGTGAATATGCCCCTATGTGTGGGGTTCTATCACCTCAAACTTCCAGTGTGACACACAGTGAATTCAGATGTGTAGCTCTCTTAGCTGAAGGCATATAGATGGGCCTACAGACAATAGGACAATAGGATGTGATGTTGAGATGCCAACACATGCCTAGCAATTTGGCAGTATGAACGCAACATGGAGCATGACTGTCCAATAAGCATGTTGACATGCTTCAGATGATCATAGAAATATTTTGACTTTTGCAGACAGTACATGGAGAGTCAAATGTGTGCCTTGAGTTCAAGCATTTCGGTTATTATTGCCTAACATGTTTGTGATCCGGCCACTTCACTGAACAGTGTCTACAGAATCTACCGAGGTCAAAGAAGGAGAGGGGCCCAAAACAATTGGTGAAGCTACTGGCATCACTGCTCCCCGGGAGTACAACAACACTGAGGGGACCAGCGCGTCGGAGGGGGACAGGAGTGCCCTGGAGGAGTCCGCTCCAGAAACGCCTACCTCCACTTTCTCACACTCCAGTGGTGACTCCTCAGTGTTGTCGGGCAAAGGAGGATCGGCCTCTGCTTCATCATCCGCCAAACCCCGTCCTGTGTCCACCCTCCCTGATGCTCTCCCCAACTGGTATCCGGGCCCGCTGCCCTAAGAAGGGTAGGGTATCTTTCCCCCCAGGCACCGCTGCCCCAGCCCCTGTGTCCCCTGCTGCCCTCAGTGTGGAGGCCATAGACATCTTGCGGCAGGTGTCTGTGGGGCAGACTTTGCTCCTAAATGCCCTCCAGGATCATGGCAACAAGTTGTCACAGGTTGTTGCGTTCATGGAGGGCATTCATTCGGACGTCGGTGGCCTGTAAAGGACTGTCCAGTCTTTGGCCTCCACACTGATGGCAGCCATTCTGCAGTCACAGGCTCACAGTCCAGCTCCTGTCCCTTTCGCAACCACACTGCCAGTGACACCACCTGACCAGAGAACACACACACCAAAGCACTCAGGCACCAAGTCATCCCCATGCAGCACATGACAACAGCAGTCCAAGCGACAAAGACACGAGACATCATCCCCAAGGCACACAAGGAGCACACATGCCAGCCCCACCACAAGCACATCACAGGACACAGAGAAGCCGAAACACATTAAACATGCATCCACATTGCAGACCTCACATTTCTCGCCCTCCAAGAGCCCTCCAAGATCCACAGCTGATCCTGAATCAGCACAGGAAGTTGCCCTGGCTGCCGTGGGCCTGCTGCCTGCCAACCGCCCCCCCCCCCAAGTTCAGAGGGCTGTTGTGCCCAAGACTTCCACTCCCACCCACCCACCCCCTAGGAAGCATGGACAGAGAAGCAGTGAGGTAGTGGTAGCTCCAAAACAGGGGAGGCAGGGTAAAAGCCCACACCTCCCCAAGCGTACAACCAGATCCGAAGGTTTTTCCCTGAAGGATCCACGAGCACCTGCTCCACTTTCTGGGAAGAAGGAAGCTGTTGTGGCCACCTCACCTATCCCTTGGCCCAAGACACTTGTGGGCTATAGTATTCCCAAGCAAGCGAGGCCATGCAACATCAACCACTGAGCCTCCCCACTGTATTTCACCACCTCCCCATGCGACGACTCCACCAGGTCCAACCAGCCCTCAGGCTCCCACATCCAGGGAACCCTCTACCTCAACCAGTTCTCCCCCTCCCAGGTCCAGTCCTCCGACTATCCCAGACAGTCATCCCCCACCCAGTTCCAGTTCTCCACAAATTTGAGGCAGAGTCCCCCTTCCCACCCCATTCCTCCCTGAGTGGTGCCTGAGCTGCCCATTTGATGGCCCTATCCTGGTGATATTCCCATGGCTGTGGACTGTGTCTCAATCATCTGTGTGTAATTTTGAAGCACACATGTGCAGACTTGAGTTTGGACTGGCCGTTGCCCTTAATGTTTTGAATTTTACATGCCGATACTGAGTTTATGTAATAAAAAATACATTTATGTTCTGAGCATTGTCGCTGGCCTTACTAATGATGCTGTACAATGTATGTGTCATCGGTTCCATGCTCTGAATTCACACTTTCCCATTGGCATGTACTTAAGTTGATAGTGCAGGTGTTACCAGGGGTTCCGGCAACTAATGTCCAGTTTGGACTCTGAGGATTGATGGGGGCGAGCTGCTTGCCTGTGATGGTCCACTCTGGTCCTGGTCATTATGTTGGCTGAGCTCTACTTATTCACACATGTCAGATTTGTTTGCTCTCCATCATGAGAATCTATTCTAATTTACATGATGACTTGAGGGGTGGACAGGGTGCAAGATTTGTGTGTGATCTATCTTGATGTGTACACACCAGTGTAGGTGTGTTGTCATCTTAGCCAGGTATGGCTTCATAGTCAAATGGATGGATGTACATGTGCTTACTGGAGTCATCAGACGGTGTGAGTGTGCTGTCATTTGCAGAGGTGTTCATGTGTATGTGCCCTTGAGCGTTGCTCTTTCACACATGTATGATCCAGTTGATGAGTGCATGTTTGTTTCCATGATCAGACACCTTGTGGAGTGTTTGTGGACATGTTGGGGTTGTTGCCGGAGCAGTGTGCAGTGTGTCATTGTAACCTCGCAGTCCTAGGGTACACCTACATCTTATCCACAACATTTGTGAGTATGCAGAGTGTGTCACTGCAATGTCTGTGTTGTGAGTCTTGGGATCCGGCCTGGCTCTTGCTTACCTTTGTTCTCACTGTGCTGCATGTCTCCGGGATACAAACATGATATGTGAGTTTTCACATGCATTGCTGTCACTTTCCACTTTATGGGCTCCAATATGTGTTGGTCTGATTCATAACAGTCACAGTCATACCATTGAGGCCTACACAATTTGAGATACTCCACTATGGCTTTTTGCTCTGTACACTCCTCACCTGTACAATTCTCGTGTATACACCACTTCAGTCAAAACATGTGCCACTGCATGCCATGCACATGTTTGACCCTCCCCACCACACCATGGTGTGACACTGTGCTGTGCGCAAATGATTTGTATCCAGAAGCATTGTGGCCCTCAGCACTGTTTCAGTAAATGATATGTGCTAATTGAGCCTACTTGATTTCAGTCATGGTTGCTGATGTACAGTACAGATGGATTTCTAGCACAGTCCTCTTGTCTTGTTCCAGCATGGGTTGTATAGCAGTAGGTGATAGCAATAGTGTGTAGCTGTTTGATGCGACAGTGCTACCCATCCTGGGCACGCATCTTCCTCACTTTGCAGTCTGCAGTATTTATACTCCCAGCCCCCAGGCAAATCTGTCACCTTGTGCCCGATCAGAGCTGTGTGAGTGGTGCTTGTAGGTGGGGGAGAGGGGAGCAGCGTGCCAGGAGGAGTCAGCACAAGGCAGCCTTCGGGAGCCCTGAGGGTGTCACTCATGTAAATTGAGGAAGCCTCACACATTGCATTTCACATGTTTCCCCAAACATCGTAGAGCCGGCCCTGCCTGCACACTTGCTGGGAGTTGTTGTTGTACCGGGCTTGCATGCGTGGAGATGTTTTGGACGTACCCCTGCTGTTGAGCGTGGCAGCGTCTTATCTGCTGGTGACGCATCAGGTAGAGCAGCGGAAAGGCCTGTAGAGCAGGATCCATGGCGGCTATGGTCGTATGCAGGTGTTCTGGTTTGACTTTTCCTCTCCATAGTTGTGCTTCTGCCATTCGCGATGAGGTGGTTTTTCCATTGCGGTGGGATTGGCTGTTTGATACATCGTAATCTGGTTGGTGGACGGGACGTGGTTTCGCATGCAGTTCTTGCTCTATTGGCTCCGTCCGCCGCCCTTGCGTAACGAAAAAACGTGCGGAGCCTGAAACTCTGCGACGGTCGGAATATGGCCTATGTTGGCCCATTGTAATATGGCGGTCGCAATGACCGCATCAGGAGTGGAAAAATCGATGTTTTCCGCCACCACTGCGGATGCACTTCCGTCCGCCATCGTAATCAGCCCCTAAGTCTTTTATTTCTCTCAAGTACATTTTGTAAAATGTACACTCTCATTTACTTCTCATATAATATAGACAACAAATATGTAAACTATTGGTTTCTAAACACAATTTTCCAAATGCAATATGAATTAGCAC
The DNA here is from genome assembly GCA_963921515.1 of Calotriton arnoldi. Taxonomy (NCBI): domain Eukaryota; kingdom Metazoa; phylum Chordata; class Amphibia; order Caudata; family Salamandridae; genus Calotriton; species Calotriton arnoldi. The sequence continues at coordinate 187,784 of CAWUFW010017845.1, forward strand.
AAACAATAATCCATACACTAACTGTTCACATCTTCCCAATAGGCCGAATAATGTTTCCGAAACTTTTGCATTGAAAATATCCAAAATAAACTAGTTAATTTGTGTTCACATCTTCCCATTAGGCCGAATGATGTATTCAAAACTTTGGCATCAAAAATATCAGATATGAATTTGGTAATTCGTAAGGCAACCTAGATTTGATTTCCAAATGGGCGTCATTGCAATGTGTCTATCCTTTATTGCACATTAAATACACAGTATAGTGTCCTGATGTTGTAGTAGGCCCATCATGGAAAATAATAGCCACTGCTTTAAAAGTTCTTCCTGAAATTGATAGTTGACTTGCCACAAAAATTTTAATTTTGGTTTCCAATTTTCTTCCATTTGCTCTACAACGTTGTAGAATTAAAATGACATATTTTCCAAATCTTTCTATATATAATGTTGACAACATTTCTGATTTACAATGAGAACATTTCATATCTTGATTAGCTGTTTTTACTAATTTGTTAAAGGATACTGATTTGGAATCTGGTATCGTCAAGTATATGAATCGATCAGTGTCTATTTCAGTGGTAGAAGAAAATGATCACTCTTCACATTTATGATCCCATCTGTAACTTAGTCCAAATACATTTTCAATTTCTATTCCTTCATCTTCCAATACACCAAGCATAAGGATTAGAAATTCTTGTGCATCTTGTTGTATATTGAGTGTAAATTGCAAAGAACCAGTACATATATCCCGAAGATGCCGAATGCCAGAAGCAGTATGGATTTTACTTCTGTCAGTTACCAACTTTTGAAATACATAATGTAGTAAAGAACAGAGGGGCATATTATCAAGGGCTCTATCGCCACTTTTCCAAAGAATCCAATTTTGACTGTAATTTCTCTGAGAGAAAAAAAGTCACTCCTTGGTGTTCCGTTTTATCAATAGCTTCCATTTTTACTATTGGTTGTTTTTCCAGGTTCAAATGATCTTGATAGAATGTAGAACACTCTTGCAGTGTTGGCATTAGGCAAACTATAGACTTTTTCTCTCCAATTTTTTGGTACATTATTTCAGGTGCTGTGTTTTTGGCTGTAAACAAGTTCCTCAGTAGCTGAATTTGTAAAGCTTGTTTACCATGTTTCATCAAAAAAACCAATTCTTATATCTTTAAAAATATTTCCATAATCTTCATCATTTGCTTGTCGCATATTCTTAATAAGTTCTTTATATTCAAAATGTAACCAAATATTCACATTGCCAATACTTCCCAAAGATTTCCTAGTGTCTTCATGGACAAGTGTTTTAAAAACCGGTTGCCCTTTTACAGGAGTAAGTTGTAGTAGATCGCTGAATACAATTACATGTTTTCCTCCAAACAGAACATCATAATCTGTTTTTAAAATCTGTTGCATTCTTAAATGTACAAAAGCAAGCATTAAGTTTGAGACCATGCTCACCTCATCAATGATTAGAAGTTTAATTTTCTTCAGTACTCTTGAAACTTCATAACAAGCTTCTCCAGATAGCTTCTGATATTCCAATTTATTTTCATGTTCAACTGGTAGCATAAGTAATAGATGTAAAGTTATCCCTTTAATGTTGTGTGCTGCTAATCCCATTGGAGCTGTTACAAAATAAGATAAATGTCATTAAGTAGTTTTATGTAGATAACTGGTCAAAACTTTAATTAAGAAACTTTTTCCTGTTCCAGCTTGATCACTGATGTACATTAGAATAGGTTTAAATGGTGTGCATTGGCATTTTTTTTTCATGCCGCAAACCATGCTGTATCTGTGCTGTCACTTGCTTCTTTTTGTGCAATATTTAGTTCTTCTTCCAACTTTCACAACTGGATAATATCCTGTTGTTATGTTATGTTATATAAATTTGTAACGCGCACGGCTACTCCAAGGAGTGTCCTGGCGCGAGCAAAGGGGGGGATCATCTGCAACAGCTAATTAAAAAAGATACGTTTTTAGCAATCTTTTAAAGGTCAAGGGATCTTTAGTGTCACGAAGCGCAAACAGCAGGGCATTCCAGGCCTGGGCGGCCTTGACAGCAATAGAGCCACCGCCCAGCCGGTGCCGACAAAAGCGAGGCACCTTAGCCAAGAGGAGCACAGAGGAGCGAAGCGCTCTTGTCGGGACATAAAAGGAGAAGCGCTTCCGAAGGTAGGCTGGACCCAGACCATGAAGGGCCCGGTGGGCAATCACTAGAGATTTAAACTGAACCCGGGCCACCATAGGAAGCCAATTAAGAGAGCGTAAATAGACACGCACACTGCTTCTTAGGGGGATCTCCAACAGGAGCCGGGCGGATGCGTTTTGCACCACCTGCAATTTACTCAGAGAGTAGGCTGGGATGCCCACGTATAAGGCATTAGCATAGTCTAGGCGAGAGAGGATAAGAGCACGGACCACTGTTTCTTTTGCCGGTCTTGGGAGCAGAGGAAGAAACCTCCTCAAGATTTTCAAAAGACCGAAACAGTTTCCCGAAAGTCTCTTCACCTGATTGAAAAAGGTTAAGTTATCCTCAAACCAAACACCTAGATTCTTCACTGGAGACCCCGTGGAAAAAGGAGGGGGGAACTCCGGTGGCTGAATAGAATCCCTGAAACCCGGAGGAAAGTTACCATACAAGAGGATTTCGGACTTATCTTCATTGCACTTAAGTTGGGCATCCGCAAGCCACCTAAAAACCAAAGACAGACATGACTGAACAAAAGTAACGAGTCCTCATCTTTCCTCCAGGTGAAGAGGAGTTGGGTATCATCCGCATAGGCGATCACCTTAGCCCCCAAGGCCTCGGCCAAAGCGACCAGTGGAGTGACATAGATGTTGAACAAGAGTGGCAACGGGTAAAGGGGCAGACACTGCCGGAGGTAGCCAGACCTGTTGTGTACGACCTTCCAGGAAGGACCTGATCCAGCCCCAGGCAGCCCCTGATACCCCAATCTCTGAAAGACGATCTAGTAACAGGGAGTGTGGGACAGTATCAAATGCTGCCGACAGGTCGAGCAGCACCAAGGCTGCTCTCCCGCCGGCGTCCAAACACTCCTGAATAGCCTCAGAGATTTCCACCCGGGCGGATTCAGTACTGTAGGTGGAACGAAACCCAGATTGTGCAGGATGTAGAACGTCAGCCTTCTCAACAAACTCAGTCAGTTGTCTGGTAACCACCTTCTCACAGACTTTGGCAAGACAAGGCAACAGCGAGATGGGGCAATAGTTTCCAGGCATCAGAGGATCAAGGGACGGCTTTTTGAGCAAAGGGAGAATTTTTGCTTGCTTCCAACCGTCCGGCACTAAGGCCTCATGAAGAGAATAGTTTATGATGGTGTTCACCTCAGGATTAATGATCTCTCCAATTGCTGCCATCAACCTGGCAGCACAGGGATCGACCGGCGAGCCAGACTTCAGACCCTTTAAAATTTTAAGGGAACTGGGTAGGTCCACAGGAGAGAAGGCACAAAAAGAATGACTTGAAGAAGCAGATCCTGAAACAGGAACCCGTGATCCAGATGGTGGCTCCATGCAAGGCGTAAATCCTGCTTGAATAAAGCGGATTTTGTCCATAAAGAAAGTGGACAGGGTGTCGCACCATGCGTTAGAGGCGGGGAGAGTACATGCCTGTGCAGCAGGTGTCATGAAGCTCTGCACAATTGAGAAGATTTCTTTAGAGTTATTTTGTGCCTGCTTAATACGTGCAGCATAATGGCAGCTCTTTGCTAGAGTAATAGCTGCATAGTAAGTTTTTTGTTTCTGCCTAAGAATGCCCTTGGCCACGGGGCAATAGTTGCTAAGGCGCCAAGCGCGTTCCAGTTTTTTACACTCTTGTTTTAGTGTAGAAAGCTCTGCAGGATACCAGGGTTTGGAAGGGGACTCCCTAGACTGCCTAGCCGAAGACGGCGAAGCTAGTGTAGCCATGGTCGTCGTAACCCAATCAGTAAAACCCGCCAGGCAACCTTCCAAATCATGCGCTAATAGAGGCTGGGAGGCCATCAAGGCTGAAGCAAGAGAGGCCGGCTCAATTTTCTTAAAGGCCGGTTTGCAAGATACATGATGGGGGAAATGGCAGACGCCACCTCCCATGAAAACTAATCCAATGGTGGTCCGACCATGGGACTGGAAGGGGGTCATTGACCCTAATAGTAAAATTAGAGCAAATGGGATCTAAGATATGGCCCCCTTGATGCGTAGGCAGGGTGACCCATTGGGAAAGCTGGGCCAGCTGAATGGAGTAAAAAAATAATAGTGCCTCTGTGGAAACGGTCGAATCAAGATGAATATTCAAGTCTCCTAACACCAGGTAATGAGAAAAGCAAAGAGCTCATGCAGTTACAGCATCGCCCCATGATTGGAGAAAGGCTTTGGCAAGGCCGGGAGGTCTGTAAATCAGAGACCCACCCAGTGTAAAATGGGCCGAAAACCGAATACTGAAATGTTGTGCTTGTTGCATTGCCGTTTCTACTTCATTCATGGCAATTGCTGCTTCATTTTCAATAATTGGTTGTCCTAATGGATCTTGACTTAGTGGACCAGAACTTTGACTATCTTGAGAACTGTCTCTAGCTACTTCAGCTGCAACAGTAGTTTCTTGTTCAATCTCATCATTTAAAATTTGTAGATAAGTTGGGAAAAGTGTGCATTGAATGGTATCTCTACATGCATTAAAAGAATCTTCATAGCAGTCAAAATCTCTAAGTAATTCCATTTCACTACGCCAAGGCTTGAACAGTTGCAGAAGGGCTAAATAGAAAAATTCCCTTTTATCTGGAGTTTCGCAACTGAGTTTTCTGTGGTTAATAAGATTTCCTTTGGCATGTTTTACCAAACATCCGTCACATCCAATTACTGCATATTTTTCTTCATTTATATTTTGTGTAACACTTCTCTTAAAGCTGTAATGTTGCAGTACTTCATAGAGACACAGGTTTTCCAAATGTGGACTCCTTTTGGGATAGTACGTATCCAACATATTAGTTTTAACAATATCTTTACTTTCTGGTTCATTTAGTGCTAAGTATTCAATTTCTTGTACAGATTTCAATACTCTATTTCGTGTGGCACCAAGACCGAGACTCACCCAAATGATTCCTCTTGACTTTGAATATAAACTGGCAGAGCTCAACCGATCCGAACATTCATAGGATCCAATCGCTCGGTGGGAAAGCATTTTCAAGCTAAAGCTGTACAATTTCTTGCTAAGACTCTTGTGAAATTTCTTCCCACATTTCTTTCAACTCTGTCTTTTCAGATTTGGTTATATATGACGTAACATAGCAAGCAACAGCAATTGAATGATCTACAACATATTGAATATCCATGTTTGCATTCCACATTGTTAAAATCACTGGATTGTAGTCATTAATATACTTTGAATCTACAGTTCTTTTTAAGTTGTATGTATTCTTCTGAGATTTTTTAGTTATAGTATGCCTTATTGCTGACATAAAACTATTGACTCTTCCTTTTGAAATTATTGGATGTGAGAATCCAAAACGACATTTTGTATAAATTTTTTCCTTTGATTTGTATTTTCGGCGACAATATTTTCCACATCGATGACTTTGAAACGGTAAAACCTGTTGTCTGAAGCTGTTTTCTCCTCCTTTTTTGGAATGGCACAGGTAACATACTAATCGATGAAAGACAAAACAGTTTCATCAGTACCGGTTCCAAATTTAGGTGCATTCTTGATCCATAATAGCATGTGTATATGAGGAGCACCTCTGGCTTGGTACTCCTTTCTCCAAAGGAAATCAGTAACTTCTCCAAGAGGTGGAATATTTTTATTGCAGATAAAATACATCATAGCTTGAAACCTATGATTAAAATATCTGCACACATTTACAGGATCCAAGGAACACAGTTCTCCAGCTGTCTTCAATGCAATGTTTTTTACATTTGAATTTGCTTGTTGTAAAAATTCAAGTAAATCGTCCCACGCATATTCAGCACAGCTAAGTGTAACAAACCACATAGGGGTACCTAAGTTTCTTACATTTAAGTTCTCCGTGACGACAATACCAATACTCAGTCAGTCAGTCAGAAATAACTTTATTTCGCCAACACAATGATGGCATAAAAAGTATTCTACAAATATATCAGTTTCCATTATTATTATACAAGATTGTTAAAAAAATAAAATCACATTAAAACATTATTCCTATTATACAAATGATGGTAATTCATAAATATACACACAGTTATTGCACAGTTCAATGGCTTAATTTGCAAGTTGAATGACAGATTGACAATTTAGTCTTCTTCTCTTCAATGCAGATAAGAAGAATGATGCCAAAGAAAAACATGTAAAGGGATCAGACAATAACTGTAAGTAATATAAAGCCACACGACACTGTTTAAAATTCATTTTTCGGATGAGGGGGACAATAAATCTTTTCCTTTCTTCACCATAGATTTTACAGGGAAACAAAAAATGTAGATCATTCTGAGTGGATCGATTGTCACAAGCGCAAGGTGCCAGTTCGGACATCGCATAAGTATTCAGAGGGCGACCCAACATCAGCGTAATATAATTTAAACGGAATCTCACTAGAATATATCTATGTTGTAAGTTTGTAACAACGATAAATAAGTTAGATTCACGTCAATCGACATTATACTCGGGTCATCGTGATATGCTCTGACTGTCGACAGCTTAAGGTTAGAATCCTGCCTCCTTGCCTGTAAATTGGTTAGTTGGTGGATTTTCAGCTCTTTCTTAGAAATAGGCCAACACGTAGTTGGATCTACAAAAAGATGATGTAACCCAACTGTCTTAAGGGTTGATTCAACATATTTTAACCAGCTGATATTATTCACACCATCTAACTTCAAAGCATCACTTATGATGCCCCTGGTCAATGAGAGTGTCTCCTTACGCCAAACCGAATGCCACATCAGAATGGGTGCAATACAGATTTTATCACTAATATAGGGTACTCTCAGCTCCGTATGACAGTTAAAATTAGAGCATGACTGAGGCAGGGAGGCCAAGTTTTTCAAAAAGGCATCTTCTATGCGTTGCAATTTAGAAGAATCTGAGATGCCCCAGACAGCTGCCCCATAGGTGGCAGCAGATACAGTTTTTGCTTCATAAACCTTCTTCACCACTTCAATAGGTTTGGAGCCGATTTTTTTTGCAAATTTAAAAAGAGCCCCAATATTTTTTTCCATCTGTAGAACCCTATTAAAAACCATACTTCGCCAATTATTGTGTCGATCAAACATGACCCCCAAATAATTAAAAGCATCCACAACACCTAGCTTCCCCCCTTCAATATGAATTTGTGGCTGTTTCCACTGTTTTGGGCCTGCAACAAGAACAAAAGACTTAGAATAATTAATTTTCATGTCCAGATTATTCATACAATTCGTATATTCCGTTACAAGTCGGCGCAGCGCGATACTAGTACGTGCCAAAATCACCACGTCGTCCGCGTAAAGGAGTATCGGTACTTGTGTTGAATTAATGTGGGGGACATCTGGGGTGGATCCTAACAAAGCAGATTCTACACCACTTGTGTAAAGTGCAAATAAAAAGGGGGCAAGGACGCACCCCTGCCTCACAACTCTAGTGATTTTAAAGTGTCTAGTGCATTCTCCTCCCTTGCCAAAGCGAACACAGGCAGTAGCTCCAGTATACAGGTCACAGATTATATTAATAATCTGTATATCAATCCCCATTGCCTCCATGATCTGCCACAGCCTAGACTGTGCCACGCAGTCAAAGGCTGCCGACAGATCCATGAAGGCAAGGTATAGGTGACCCTTCTTAGCTGCCTTATATTTGGCTATTATTAGATTCAGATTCAAGCACTGATCCACTGTGCCTTTTCCTTTTCAAAAACCATATTGACATGGAATTATGATGTTCTTTTCCAAAGCCCATTCCTTAAGTCTATTCAAAGGTAGCCAGCCCATTAATTTAGCCTTAGAATCTATCAGGGATATGGGCCTATAATTACAGTTGTCTTCCATGAGGGAGGAGCACCTGTTTGAGTAATTTTATTAAAAACATTTGTTAAAAGCGGGGCTCAGAGATCTTTGTTATCTCAGAATTGATCAATTGGGACCCCATCGGGTCCAGGTGCCTTCGCTCTTTTACACTGGTTAAGGGCATATTTTATTTCTTCCAGCGTAAACAGGACATTACTTCCTGTGTCATCTAGACTTGGGGGGGGAGTTGCGTGGTTACCTCCTCGGTGATTCCAAATAGGCCTTCAAAGTGTGTAACCCATGCCTCCTGATCTAAATGAGTGTCTGTTGTCATCCTCTGCTCATCCCTTAAAAAAGGTGCATTAATTAACGATCAAAACATCTGTGAGATATTTAATAAAGCAGCCTTTTGCAGGCTTTCCCACCAGCCTTCTTTTAGAGTTTTTAGCCTTGATAATCTTGCTTTCTTGGAAAGCTGGCGTAAGAACTTGACCAAAAATTTGGCCTCGAGGTTTGGACTTTAGGGCCAAATGAAGATTCTTAAGTGATTTTGCACATTCCTCATCAAACCACTTGGGCTTCTTATGGTGCCCATTACGTACAAAACGTATTAAATTATTTTTACTTTCCAATAAGATTAGCTCAAATGCTGTGATTATACCATCATCAAATATTGGGTCAAGACATGTCATTATCTCTGAAGTTCGTTTGGAGACTATGTTACACAGAAACTTCACGACATCAACTCTCTCCCACTTCAAGACAATCCCATTCTCCCTTGCAATCACCGGTTTGATATGAAGTTTAACAGGACATTCCCTTTTTGGTAGAGAATGGATAAGAAACGTGATTGCAGCATGATTGCTAATAGCATAAAAGTTAATCTTAAATTGGGAAAAGAGCTTCCTTATAGGGTCAGAGACCAAGACATAATCAAGCGTCGAGAAGTGGGAGCGACTAGAAAAAGTAAAGCTTAACTGGCCAGTTAAGGGTTCAAAAGTATTTAAGAATACAAGATTATTTATAACTAATAGCCTATTTAAGCCATTACCATAGTCATTATGGCTCAAGTGGGGAACAAAATCCCCATCATCATCTACTAACCCACACACTGGTGTATTAATCATATTGCAAGGATGAGTGTTGAAATCCCCAAACCAGATTATATCGCAAGGTTTGTTACATGCTTTCTCCAGATCAGCGATATCTCTTCCCAGAAGGCCCACAATCGCTGCATGATTACTACCCAAGTTGTTATTGTAAAAATTTATAAGTCGCCAGTATTTATCACTATAAAACTCTAAAAGGATGATATGATAGTATGGAGATGTGGTTAAAAAAGATTTCACTTTTAAGGGAAAAGTATTGGAAAGTCATGTCAATAAACCACCTTTTGCACGACCAGCTGGTGAGGGTATGGCAGGCGTATCAAATGAACGGTGGATCGAGTCAACCTCCCATGTCTCCTGAAGGCACAATATGTCATTAGCCATTAACAAAGACAGCCACTCCAAGTTGGACTTTTTTTGATTATACCCAGCAATGTTCAAAGAAATCACTGCAACAGATTCTGGGGTACTCTCTAAAGATATCGGCCTCCGAGGCAAGGTTGAACTACCTGTCTGCAGACTTAAATTTTGTTGAGAGTTTACAAGGGGGAGAGTGACTACAGAAGACACATTATATACTACTGTGTCATCAGCATTATTAATTATTAAACTTTGCTCATCAAGTCAATCACATTCGGGCATGCCTCCCAATAGAGTAAATCTATTGCTAAGAGGTAAAGGTTAAACAGGTTGTGGGAGACATTGGTTAAAAGAACGTGAGGGCAATCGGCCATTATTTGCTTTGTAAAATGGGATTTGAAATGAAGTAGACGGTTTGTAAAAAAAGTCAATGGGGAGTGCACAAATTTCCGAATAAAGAGTTGGGGTGCTTGGTAACATACTTAGTAGGTCGCCTACCATGTAATGGTTGTCAAAATTAATGATTATGCAGTCCCCTTTAAGGGTTTTGGGGGCCCTTCCAACCCAGTAAACCCTCCTAGCCATAATAATATGTTTATATAGATTAAAATTATCCCCTGTACGATTAAAGAGCCAATGCTGAGCTTTGTGAATTAGCTGCTCTGTTGATTCCTGTTGGTTCACTTTCAATTCTGGGACATTTACTAGCACTATAACATAAGGACAGGCTGCTGGTGGGAGATCTAGCCTTGCTCCAGATTTCACAGCCTCAGCTGGGTGGTGAATAACCTCCCTTCGAGGATGAAAAGCTAAGTTGCCACCTTCTAGAGGAGTAGGATTTATAGGCGGTTGGACACAAGCAATATCAATTACCGGAGTAACCGGGGGGTGTAAAGCTGAGGGATAACATGAGGGGAGGCGCATGTTCGAGGTGATATTAGCTGATGAACTTAGTGAATTGGCTTGGGCTGGGGCACCTAGATCTGTTTGGTTCATAATTTGATGCCGAGTAGATACAATGGGTCTCGCCCTGTTAGGAGATTTTTGACCAAAGCCCACTGAGTGTGCGGACAACCCTACTACCTGCTGGGGAACATGGGGTCCCGTCTTGTCAGTTAACAGGAGAGCCGCCCCATCTGGCTGAGGGAACAACCTAACTTCCTCATTTAGTTGGATTATATTTAGAGGAGTTTGGTTTGTTGAACGCAGGGCCTCCATAGAAATTAACCTTTCTTCAATTTGGGATAATTTATACAAAATGGGATTTAAAAGCACAGTCACCATAGTTTCTATCCTCTTTAAGAGGTCGGAGTCATGGTCGATCGCCAAATTGGTTTGCATGATAGTGTCCTTAGACCTTGTTGGTACAGGAAGCCCTGAGTCCAAATCACCTTTCTCAATGATTTCCTTTAGGAGTGTCCCTTTCAATGTTTTTTGCTTTGGGGCTCCGCTTTCCCTTCTTTTCTTAACTGGAGGCTCCGAGTTACTGTTCTCTAGTTGAAAGGACGCTACCTGTCCCCGCATTGCTATAGAGTGAGCGTGCCCACGCGATAGACGCGTTAGGATATTTAAAAAGCAAAGAGAAAACAGCACCGGTATCGTCGGTGCATTCAGAGTGGGACGAGAGCTACACGTCGATCCTGGAGTAGTAAGTGGGGTTTTAAGCACTGAAAAGTAAACACTTTTGGGCTATCGGACCTTGGGTGGCATATAATGGAGGTATGAGTAATCCTGTATAACTACTAATATAACGGGGTGTATATATGCCCGTATAGAGAGGTATATGCACTGAGCAGTGCACGGGCGTATTTCAATTGCAAGATACTAGTGTCCGGTTCACTGTGATTGGAGCTAGCTGTCGTTTTTTGTCGTTTTTTGAGCAGTAGAAATGAGGGGCACAGAGCTTTTTAATGGACATTTAATAATCCTCAGAAGTATGAAGGCAGTCCTCCTTAATTCTGTGTTCCCATAGAGTGTGACGATTGGATCACGGTCCCACGATGGTCCCGGTTTCAGCCAATAGCTGTGAAACTCGGGTAAGAAATGAGTGCATGTAAGATTCTTTATGCACAGATGTGGTGACATGATGGCAAGATTTAATGCAGATAATACGTCTTTAGGTTTACACTGACTGAAAGTTAATTAATGTGTGTTGGTCATGACCAAAATGGGGGGGCTATTAACATTTTTTGAATTCATTTGTCTTTTATCCTAACCACACGAGTGTGATAGCTATATATTAATGATTAGGGTGGTGGTGGCTACATTTTTTAAAGCACATGAGGGGTACTTAGGGTGTAGGGAAGATAACAAGGGAACTTGAATATTAGCTTGTTCTTTGTTTTTATTTTACAATTATTCTGTTTCTCTGGGCGATTGCATAAACGTGAGATATGGAGATTATCCAGTGACTAAGACCTGAATGTGGGTCTATACCAAGAACCTTTTTAAGAGATCAATACCCTGACGAAGGCCGTTGTGACCCCTGGGGGCATACATTAAAGGCCGAAACATGTTGGTTCCTGCAAAGAGGATATAGGGGTACTGATTCCCCCGGTGTATCCTATATGTTATGTTATGTTATGTTATAATACACTTATAACGCGCACAGATACTCAAGAGTGTCCCGGCACGGGAAGTGACCGTAGCAGTGTGAAGCAGGGATTTAAATGGGCAGATTAAAAAGAAGGGTTTTTAGTTGTTTTTTGAAGAGCCTAGGATCCTGAGTGTTCCGCAATTCCACAGGAAGGGAGTTCCATGCTAACGCTGCTTTAACGGAGAGGGAGTGACCCCCAGACGCATCCTGCGAAAGCGGGGGACCACCGCCCGTCGATGGGTGGCTGAGCGCAGAGATCGACTGGGAGCATAAAAGGCAAAACGCTTCCTGAGGTACATCGGCCCTAGTCCATACAGGGCTCTGTGAGCCAGAGTGAGAGCTTTGAATTGCACTCTATGGATCACAGGGAGCCAATGCAGATCACGCAGATGCTGTCTAACGCTAGACCTTCTTGAGATGTTCAACAGAAGTCTGGTGGCTGCATTCTGTATTATTTGCAGTTTTTTTATCAGGTAGCCTGGTATGCCAATGTACAAGGCATTGGCATAGTCAATACAAGACAAAATAAGGGCGCGGGCGACCATTTCTTTCGCTGACCTAGGTAACAGGCGAAAAAACTTTCTAAGTGATTTGAGAGTACCAAAACATACCCCCGCAAGTTTCTTAATTTGTGCGGAGAACCTGAGGTCCTCACCAAACCAGACCCCCAAGTTCTTCACTGGATTGCCCACTGAGTTGGGCCGAGGGTAGTCTGAAGGCCACAGGGTCTCTCTGAAATATATATTTTTAACCCTATTGAGGGTGACCAAAAATAAAGGTAACCTAGGTTCCCCTCAGATAGTTTTATCATTATTTTTGTTTTGCACTTTCTGATCCCTTCTTGAAGGAACTACTCTTCTCCTTCACCTGTATATATATTTTCTTTCCTCACCACTTTTCTATACAAAACAATTGCGCTCCGCCCAGTGTGTTGGTCTGCACCTGGGCGTCAGATGCGGCCCAATGATGAAGCATGACACCGTAAGGTGTGTGAGGGCAGTATTAAGAAAGTAGATTTCTTTCCCACGCCCTTCCCCCTCCCCTTTGTTTAGATTGGGGTACAACAGCTCCCCGCTCTTTTTTAGTTTTTTTGTCCTTTTCTTTATAGTGAGTATATAACATGTCGTAAACCTCATTTTTGTGCTGCAGCTTCACCATTCTACAACTACTTGGGAAACATTCATTACAACGCAGTCATTACAATGCACTACCTTTACAACGCAGCTGTTACAACGCATCTGCCTTTACATCGCATTCCATTGCAATGCAGCCATTACAACGCATGTCACTACAACGCATGCCATTACAACGCATACCATCACAACGCATGTCATTACAACGCATTATAAGGTAAGTAATGGAGATTTTTTACGTTTTAGGGTGGGTATGGGTTTTGGGGTACATGGGAATAGTCATTTTTACCCCCTACACTATCCAACACTTACCCTACTGTTGCCCTAACAGTATTATGCATTGTAATGGTATGCGTTGTAATGGTATGCATTCTAATGGAATGCGTTGTAAATATAGTTTCTAAAAATGCATTATAATGGCATGCGTTGTAAAATCATGTGTTGTAATGGTAGCTGTGATGTAAAAACTGTGTTGTAAAAGCATGCATTGTAAATGTTTGCGTTGTAATGTCATATTTTCGACTACTTAGGGTGTTACACTTAGCCCAATATAAAGCAACAACCCTTCACATGACTCTGCTGTAAGTCTAACCATCTTCCTGGAAGCATGCATGCATATGTCTGTACCTTTTGCTAGCAGCATCATATAGAAAAGAAATATACAAATAGATGCATACACGTGTTTTATACATCTAGCATCTTCAGATACATAACACATATCAGAATATATCTCCTAGTAGAGACTTTCTTCAATCACAACACTATGCAGACCTGAAAACTTCACTCAACACACTTCCCTTTTCAAGCAAACACCTAAAATTATGTGGCATATTTCACTGTAACTCTCTAGAGACTTATAAAAAGTAGCCTAATCACTAATACCTTATGTCAACATGTTTTAAACCACACTTTTGTGCTGCAGCTTCACCATTTTACTACTACTCACAGTGTTGAACCTAGCCACATACAAAGCAATAACACCTCTTTGTTATATATCTTACATCTTCAAATGTATAAGACATATAAGAATAAATATACAAGTAGACAAGTCCATGCACAAATTAAAACTTGACAGACTGCATTTCCAAATTGGGGGTGAGTGCTTGCAATGTTCAACACTCCGTCCATCATCCCCTTTGGTTTTGCTATGTTCGCCCTAAGTTGGCAGGGTATGCCCAGACGTGGGTCCCTTGCTCACTTTGCCACTGGATTCAAGATAGCCTGGCTGATGACGGCTGTAAGCCAGAAACCGGTCCCAGGATGCTTGTTTCCGGTCCAGGGAAGACATGGCTTGGCAGTTCGGGCTGGACTGTTCCCATGAGGCACAGGGTCAGACTGATTTGCATATGGCCATGTCTGAACTGGGGTGGCGGAGTGAGCTAAAGAATGATGATGGATTAAACCCAGATCAGTTGACTGGGGGTGAGTGCTTGCAATGTTCAACACTCCGTCCATCATCCCCTTTGGTTTTGCTATGTTCGCCCTAAGTTGGCAGGGTATGCCCAGACGTGGGTCCCTTGCTCACTTTGCCACTGGATTCAAGATAGCCTGGCTGATGACGGCTGTAAGCCAGAAACCGGTCCCAGGATGCTTGTTTCCGGTCCAGGGAAGACATGGCTTGGCAGTTCGGGCTGGACTGTTCCCATGAGGCACAGGGTCAGACTGATTTGCATATGGCCATGTCTGAACTGGGGTGGCGGAGTGAGCTAAAGAATGATGATGGATTAAACCCAGATCAGTTGACTGGGGGTGAGTGCTTGCAATGTTCAACACTCCGTCCATCATCCCCTTTGGTTTTGCTAAATAAATAATACACCTCACAAATTTAAACTCACCTTCCATATAGTATTGTAGACTATGAAATATCAGAAACTCATAAAAGATTTTCTTATGCACACAATCAATGTATTGCACCACTCTCAACAAGGCAAAACCAGTAATGACAAACTTTTTCTCTCTTTCTGCACACAAATAAATGTAAGTAACAAATCACATTGCTTCCTACATTATTTCAAATTGCAAAACACTTTTCTATTGGTTAGACATATTAACCCTTTCCAACTGTCTTTTAAAAGTGCCCAAACTGGTTCTGTAGTTTTCTGGAGACGCGACTCCACGGTGTACCATCACGATAGAGCCGCGAATCCATACGGGAGTTCAAAAACCTATTACTAATAATACTAGCATTATTTTTTAAGAACACACCATTTCTAAACATAGTACTGATTTGGGAAATCTCACTTTAATAACATATCTCTTATATACAAATTACAATTCTATATTTTAAAACCACAGTTACGTTTCAACCCTTCCCCCATTCTGCTTAATCCCAGTTTCCATAGTAACAGTTTCTGCAACATTCAACTGAACTGGCAGGTCACAAGTTCACCATATTTTCAAGTTCAGCACACAAGGTTCCAAATGCAAATAGCAGGTGTGGTTGACTTTTGCAAAATATTACCTTATCCTATCTACTGTACCTTTCAAACATTTTTTAATAACCAATAAGAAACATGCTTTATTAAGAAAGTAACATGCATCCTATTTTTGAGTGTACAATGTTCATGAACAGCCAATCAGTTATCTGCTTTTTAAAAAACAGCATTTTGTCCACCATTTTAGATACTTCTCATTCTACCAACTGACTACCTCAGCTACAGACATCTTCTCAATTCTTCCAGACATCCCTTCAAGATGCTTACAGTATGGATTGCAGGGCACAGCTATGTTTTCTGGTGCAAAAGGTATGCTGAACACAGAGGTATTGACAAAGACCTAGCTTTGCAAAATGTGGATATTAAATGGATTGTACAGAGAGGATTAAAGTGGCACCAATTGAAGCCTTTGGTTAAAACCGTTTTGCATCTCCAACCCCCTGGCCTCATGATTGTGCACTGTGGTGGCAATGACCTAGGCACATTGACTGGAGTAGGACTGGAAATGCTCATGTAGGATACCTTTGCACAATTGATGTTGCTTTTCACCCAAACTGTCTTTGCATACTCTCATATATGCCAAAGACAGGAATGGAAGTGGTCAAATCAATTCTGTCCACAGATTGAGAAAGCTAGAAAGAATGTCAATAAAGCTGTTTCTGCTTACCTCAGAGACCATAGGATGGGCTCCATTAATAACAGCAATCTATGTTTTGATATGGATGACATCTCAACAACCTAAAGCTGTGCTTCCGCACTTACATGTAGCTGCAACATACTCATAATGAAAACAAGGGCTCTTTTTAGAGCCACCCTATAACACAATAGTGAATCAAATTTTGTTTACACATACATATTTTTTTTTTTTGTGGATTCGCGAACTTGTCACGAATCTGCAAAAGCATGAATTCAATGTACTACAACACAATACACTTTTCAGGTTTAACTTTAAATTTTTAATTTTATATATTTTTACTAACTCTATCAAATTTAATCTTATTATTAACTTCAATTACACTACCTCTATAAAGCAACTTCACAAATGCAACACTACCTTCTAAATGATTTACTATAAAATTATTTATTTGTGGTGGATCCGCTAATCCAACGCGACATTACACGGGGGGCTGCGCGGAGAGCCGTGACGGGGTCGCGACTCCAAAATCGAAAATAAAAAAAACACCTCACTTCCATTATTCGGTATCCGCCCCAGCGACCCCATCCCCCAGGGCATGCTATCACATTGGGGACAGCGAGGGGAGCCCCAATGCCCATGCGGTCCCTGCCGGCTCCCCGCCTCCTGCGGGAGCCGGCATTGCTTTTGGACAAGGGGAGCTGCTGCCATGCAGCTCCCCTTGTCCAAAAGCAATTCTGTTTTGCTTTGTGGAAGCAAGAGCAGGTTTCCTGTTCTCGCTTCTACGAAGCAAAGCAGCAGTTTGCAATGACAGGGCGGGAGACATGCTCCCGCCCTGTCATTGCAAACTGCAATGTCCCGGGGGTAGGCACACCAGGACATTGCTGGAGCCGGCCCTGGGGGGTGGTGGTCCCCAGGGCCAAGGAGGCCTCCAGGAGGGGGGCCGCGTGGCCCCCCTCCCAAAGTAAAAATGGCCCCAGGGAGGTGGTGGTCCCCAGGATCCGCAACGGACCCCCACCCTTCATTAAAATTGCCCCAGGAGGTAGTGGTCCCCGGGGCATTGTGGAGAGGGGCAGGAGCCCCCCCACACTTAATATTTATGGTGGTCCCCGGGGCTTGGGGGGGCCCGCGAGGCCCCCCACCCATTATCATAAATGCCCCAGGGAGGTGGCGGTTCCCGGGGCTGCGGGGGGGCCATGTGTCCCCCAGCATATTATTTCAAAAGCCTTGGGGAGGTGGCGGTCCCCCCGCATATATTTTACTTATTGCCTGGGACCTGGCCCCCCGGGGGACTTATTTAAACGAAGCGTGGTTGGTTTGGAGTGTTGACAGCCAATATCCTCCTTGGCCACCAGATATCGATATTTTTTTTATTTTTGAATTTCTCAGGAACTACTGAACAGATTTACACCATTTAAATAAAAGAACGCTTTCTGAACCAAGACCTACCTTTTTGCCAAATTTGGTGTAATTCGTTCAGCAGTTCGGGCTGTAGCTTTGTCTAAAGATTCCTATGGAAATTAACATGGAGAAAACGCGTTTTGGGACCCCCTTTTTTCTCATCCCCGCTAGACTAATCACCCGGAAACTTTCAAGACAGGAGCTAAGCTGAGTGACGCACTAGTTTTGAAAATTTTGTGAAGATTGGTCAAACAACGCCAAAGATATTAGCAAAATAAAAAACGCTTTTTGAATAGAAACAAGGTCCTAACTATAACTACCTACTAGTGACTGCCAGTAGGCAATATATACACTCACAAACCCAATCAGACACTCACACACCTACTCACAGTCCCACTCAGAGGCTTACATACCGACTCACAGACCCACTCAGACACTCATGCAACCACTCACAAACATAATCAGAGACTTAGTCACCCACTCACAGACCCACTCAAACACTCATGCTCCCACTCACTCACCCACTCAGAGGCTCATGCTTCCACTCACATACCCATCCAGACACTCATTCACCTGCTCAGAGACCCACTCATGCACCCACTCACTCACCCACTTAGAGATTTATGCACTTACTCACAGACCTACTCAGACATTCATGCACCAACTCAGAAAACAACTTAGACACAGATGCACCCACTTACTCACCCACCCAGAGGCTCATGCACCCACTCACATACCCACCCAGATGCTCACATACCCACTCACAGTCCCACTCAGAGGCTTACACACCCACTCAAAGACCTACTCAGACAGTCTGATATCCTCTCACACACCCACTCAGAGGGTCATGCACCCAGTAACAAACCCACTCAGACACTATCGTACCCACTCACAGGCCCACTTAGAGGCTCACACACCCGCTCACAGACACACTCATATACTCATGCACCCACTCACAGACCCACTCAAAGACTTATGCACCCCTTCACAGACCCATTGATACTCATGCACCTAGTCAATCACCCACTCAGAGGCTCACGCACCCTCTCACAGATCTACTCAGACACTCATGCACCCACTCACTCCCTGCTCAGAGGCTCATGCCACCACTCACAGATATACTCAGAGACTCATGCACCTACTCACAGATGCACTCAGACACTCATGCACCCACTCACAGATATACTTAGAGACTCATACACCCACTTGCAGACCCACTGGGAGACCCAAGCACTCACTAACAGACACACTCAGTCATGCCCCCACTAGCACACCCACTCAGATACTCACACATCCACTCACAGACCCACTCAGAGACTCACAAACCCACTCACACACTGACTCAGAGACTCATGCACCCACTCACAGACCCACTAACAAACTCATGCTTACTCACAGACTCACTCAGAAACTCATGGAGCTACTCACAGACCTACTCATAGACTCATGTACCCACTCAGACACTCATGCATCTACTCACTCACTACTCAGGGACTTATGAACCCACTCACAGACACACTCAGACACTCATGCACCTACACACAGACCCACTCAGGGACTTACTCAATCAAAGACCTACTCAGACACTCATTTACCTACTAACCCACCTACTCAGAGGCTCACAAACTCATTCCCAGACTTACTCAGACACTTGTGAGCCCACTCACAGACATAATCAGAGCTTACACACCCATTCACAGACCCACTCAGGCACTAATGCATCCACTCACTCACCACTCAGAGGCTCATGCACCCGCTCACAGACCCACTCAGAGACTTATGCACTCACTCACAGATTCATTCAAACACTCACAAACCCACTCACAGACCCACTCAAAGACTAATGCACCCGCTCAGACACTTACACGCTCACACAGAAATCTACACACCCACTCTTACACTCACATACTCACTCACAGACCCACTCAGACACTCACTCACCCACTCGCACATCTACTTTGAGGCTCAAACACCCACTCACAGCCCCGCTCAGACACTCACACACCTGCTCACATACCTAATCAGAGACTCACACACTCACTCACAGACCTACTCAGATAATTCATATACCCATTCACTGACCCACTCACAGATTTACACACTCACTCACAGGCCCACTCAGAAAGTGACGTATACACTCACACGCCCACTGAGAGACTTATGCACCTACATACATGCACACTTAGACACTCACAAAACTACTCAAAGAGCCATTGCCATATGCAGAGTCAAACTGAGAGTTATAAATCTTCAATGTGCAGTTATGCATTAAATTCATGCTTTTGCTTTGCAGATCCACTATGGATCCGTGACTTCCCTAAAAAACATTTTATAAAATGATTTAAAATGAAAATTACTTAGTGTTTGGTAAAAGGGTGGCTCTTAGAAGAGGCTTTGGGTTTTGTGCATGCAGGTGGTAACTATACATAAAACAGGATGAAGTCTTTCAAGTTGTTAAGGAATATCCTGTTGCCTTTCTCTAAGAAATGTACTCCATCACTTCCATATATATGCTCCATGTAAAAGTGTAAATAGCTATTGAAGATGGAGCCCATGTTGTGGTCTCTGAGGAATGCAAACACAGTTTTATTAACATGTTTCCTGGCTTTGTCTATTTATGGACAGAATTCATCTGACCACTTCCACTTCTGCCTTTGGCAAACGTTAAAGGTGTCCTTCATTAGGATTTCCAGTCCTACTCCAGCAAGTGTGCCTAGGTCATTGCCACCACAGTGCACAGTCATGAGGTCAGGGTATTGGCAATCCACAATGCTTTTAACCAAAGGCAGCAATTAATGCCACTTTAACCCTCTCTGGCCAATCCAAGTAATGTTCACATTAGGCAAACCTAAGGCCCTGTCATTGCCACTTTTTCTAGCACAGTCTCTGGCCCAAAACAAATAGCTGTGATCCACACTTTAACCATTTTGAAGAAAGGAGCAGTAACACACAGGAGAAGGCTGGAGCTGAATGAAGCAGATTTCAAAATGAAAGGCAGTTAAAATGGAGGTTAGAACCTTCTTTAAAAAAAGGACATATTTCATTGGATGACATAAATAGTTGGTAGCTAAAAATAGGCAGTAATTTAAAACGTAAAGTAAGTAGATCTGTGATTGGCTCTGGATAAATTAAAAAAAGTTATGCTATTTTGAATATTCTTACATCCACACACACTCAACCATACCTGCTACAGTTGAACTTGCAGGTAGTATGCTGCTCATAGAATATGCATGAACTTATTAAATACTGGTACAGTAGAATGTTGCAAAGGAGGTTTCTATGTCAACTGAGGTAAAGCCATGTGGGAGGAAGGGTGCTTCAGAAACTGAGATTTCAAACTTCAAAGAGAGTTGTTTGATATGAAACGTCTTTTGAAATTCAAATTTCCTTAAACACTACCATCGTAGAATGTGAAATATAGTTTAAAAAGATAGTAGAATATTGGCAAAAGCTTTAACAGACTTCCATATGGATTCGCAACTCATTTGCGAAGTTACACGGGGGGAGCACACTGAGCGTCACGACGAAGTCGCAAATCCACGCACAAACACTACCAGCTTGGGCTTGTTATCAGGAGATTAAGAAAGGGATAATAATAATTGGCCAATTAGAAATGGAATAACAAAAGGAAAAAATGAAGCAAATGTTATCATTTGCTAAGTACATGTAGCATCACTTGAAAAAAGAGTGGTAAAGATTACCATTACTGGTTCTTTTCTACTGAGAGTGGTACCTATGATTTTGTCTCATAAGAAATTTCAAGTAAAAGTGTGTTAAAATTTGGAGACCAACAAAGCAATTTGACAGGTACGTTAATAAAGGAGAATATTAATAATGTATATATGTATATATATAAATATATTCATGTGTGTTAAATGTAAAAAAGTTTGATTATTAGTTAGATATCATGTCACATATCTATAAACAGACTGAAATAATCGATATGTATATGTGCATACTGATTTAGAGAGCTATATAGTTTGTGAGAGAGCTAGTCATATAGTGAGATTCTAATTAGATATCTACTGACAAATACAAAGAGACAATGCTGTACTCTCTTGGATATGTACTCCAATACTGACACAACCAAGTGAATTATCCAGGCAAGTCACTCTTTAAACATGTGTCAGGCCTGCTATTGCAGATCCTGTGTGTGTAGTTTTACAGCTACGGTAAGTTGCCATTTAAAACTCATTGCCAATCTATAAACTTCCCTTATACTATATATGTCATTCTGAATGTAAGCTGTACTAAGCCCATAGGGTACAGTGGTATGTGGTTAGAAGATAAGATATGTATTTAGAAGTTTCAGTGAGCTAGATGCACACTCACACAGTTATATGTGTAGTTATAGTTTCAGTCTTCCAGCCATACTGCAACTCACATATGCACAAAAGGATACAGCTTATAATACAGCTAATCAGACAGTGAAAGAGGGATACACACACAGAGACAGCCCATATGTATCTAGCACTAATGGAGGCAATTGCACACTGAGTAAACTATCCAAAAATCACCAACACAGCCAGTAAGTAATCCATGCAGTCCCTTACATACATACTGTAGGAAAGTGCCTCTTTTGACATGGTTAGCCCCACACTTTTTGCCTGATGTGATTTTGAACTCTAAGTGCACTGGGTTCCTGATAACCAGGTTCCCAGTGCCAGTTCTCCTTTCCCTAAAACTGTACCACAACTGGCACAACTTCTGTTTTCTCCTTAAGCCCCAGTAAATGGTACCCCTGTTTACCTTGGCATGGAGACAGTAGGAGGTCCCCTAGAGACCCCTCACCCAGACCCAGCAGTGCTGCTGTCACAGTCTGCGTGTCTAGGGGCAGGACAAACCGAAGAGTCGACATGGCCCACAGCTCTATACGACAAGCCACCCTTAAGATATAGGTAAGCCACGCCTAAGTCAAGTCTTGTGCCCTAAGGCAGAGTGTGCTATATCTTATGTGTGGGCATACCAGCATGAGCATATATGCCCCTACAATGTCCAGTCTAAAGAGTACATGGCCTGGATACTTGTCAACACAAGTTTCCCTAGCTCCATGATAGATTCACTGATTTCTAGGATGTTTGGTGCCAAACATCTTGTCTTAACATATCCTTGCTGATGCCAGTGTCGGATGTATTAATAAATTCATACAGAAGGACCTTTTAGAGGGTCCCCTAAAACCTTGCCAACCCCTTGTGTGGTCCCTGTCTAGTTTTAGAGAGCCTGCCATCACCAGGCATCTTTCTGGACCCCTGGGTAGAGGGCCAGCGTTCTCTGGATCCAGAGACAAAGCCTGCTCTGGGCAGTTGTGGTCTCACATTTCCCACTGCTTGACTAGCCTTGGCAGAAGCGATAAATTCAAAGGCCATGCTGCCTCTGAACACTGCCCCCAGCTGCTGCTGTTAGAAGCAGATGGCAACTTTCCAGTCCTGCTCCACTTTTGGCAGGAGGACTGGGCGGAAAATTAGGTAAAAGAGGAGGTGGGTCTACTTTCCCCCTGTACCACCCCTCAGGTGGGGCAGGTGAGGTAAAGCTCATTTTTCACTAACCAACATCTTGAGGATGGGGATAGTAGTCTATTAGGAGTCAGGGTATGCCCACCCCCAAGTAGGGTGTGCATAAAGAGGATGTAGACACCCTACAGGTAGGCAGCCCGTTGGCGACTACCTGGCCTCCCCAAAAAAACACCCCTAAATTCAGAATTTAGGTGGCTCCCCGGTAACCTGACTTCAGATTCGACAGATGAAAAGAAGATAATGGAAGAAGACCGCAGCAGTTCAAGATATGAGATCCGACGCAGAAGGAATTGGCACAAACCCCCGCTGCTGCTAAAGTTTCAACCTTTGCAACCTGCTGTCCTTCCGGACACCTGTGAGGCCTCCAACAAACCCCGGATCCCTCCAGCCTTCTGCACATTGCCACAAACCTCCCTTTGGGCTAGAGGCGCTAGTCCCCGGCGACCACCGGTAAAGAACCATGGTGGTTGAGGACTGGCACTTGTGTCGATGCGACTCACCACTGTACAGAAACTTTGCAGCACGCCTCCATCACCACGAGGAAACAGAGACGCTCCTGAGAGACCGTACCCTCCCGCTGGTGGCCCCGACGACAGAAGCAGCAACGTTGGCAGGACCACCTCTCCTCTGTGATGGTCTGCCCTGCAACCCACCCTTGGCCTGACCACTGCCGGTGAACACTGACATCTAGCTGGTGAAGAAGACCACTGAACGTCCCAGGTAGCATTGTCTTCGAAACTCCATGGCATAGTCCTCCTTCCTGCAACTGCAAGGGTATCTGCGTCAGCAGTACTCCACCAACCAAGACTACACCTTCATCCCAGGAACCGTGACCACTGGGTTTGGTGGCGCCTCCATAAGACTAAAGTGACCTGCTGCCAGCGACCACAACGGAAACTGTGTTGGCGGCCTACTGAGCTCCATTAAAGGAATACTCCTCCCGTGCTTCCTCCGCTGACTGCGGTATTTGACAGTATCAACCGCAGTGTGCATAGATACTGAAAGTACTGCATACTCCAAGTTGCATTGCCTTTTATTTTGAATACCACAGACTACAAAGCATTTATTGAAGTATTTTAAAACTGTACAAAGTATATCTCCGATTTCAAGTCTTGCTTCTCAAAACCTGCATAAAGAAACTTGTTATTTTTATATTAAATTGGTCTCTGATTTATTCTTGAGTGTGTGTCTCATTTATTGCCTCTGTGAATACAACAAATGCTTAACACTGTCCTTTGATAAGCCTAGCTGCTCGCTCACACTACCACAAAGAGAGAGTTAGTATTATCTTCTTGCTGCTTTTATCACGCACTTTCTACATAGTGTTCTTCATTTTATTTCACCGTACAGAGAGGCGGTATCTTACACATACATATTTAGAGACTCAGACATCAACTAAGAGATCCAATCATATACCAACTTAGGGGCTCATTACGATGGAGGTCGGAGGCACCACCGCGGAGCTGGCGGTGGCGGAAAATGCAATTTTCCGCATGCCAGCAGCGGTCCTCACGGCCGTCATATTACAATGGGCAAACATAGCCCATTTCCCATCCGCCGCGGTGCGACGTGAACCGCCATAAAAATGCGCGCGCCACCGCGGCGGTGGGAGCCAATCGAGACCCACCGCCGTGCAGAATGACGTCCCGACCGCCGTACTAATCAGGATGCCCCAAACAGCCAGTCACACCGCTGCGGAGAAACCACCCAACCAGAGACGGCGGAAGCACGACAGCGGAGCGTAAAACCAGACTCCCGGTCCCCTCCACCCGGTCCCGACCGCAATGTATCCAGCTCTACACGCCTTTCCGGTGCTGTACCTGCTCACCACCAGCAAATAATGGCCCGTCGCAGACAACGCCGCAGGTATGCAATCACACAACTCCGCACACAACTACAACACAGAACTTCTCGCTGACATACGGTTCCTGTCCACATCAGACACACTGGTGGGGACAGGAACACATCCCCAAGTGTACCCACATATGTCCTACCTGTCACTAAATCACCCCTTCGCATCCAGGTCACCCATCAACCGCGAAATCAATGCAAGTCCCGGTCACGTCACTGCAGCTGTGAAGACGCGGGAAAACATACGCACAATGTAGTAGGCAGGGCCATCGCCAGGCATGGGTAGTCCACAAAGATCATAGGGCCACACCTCCACCCTCCACACACTAGGCCCCCCCCATTAGGGGACATGCAGTGTGCTCCTACTGTGCACCCCCCTGCACAAAAACCAGCCAGGTGAACCCAGACCCTGCACCACACACACCAAACAACCAGGGAGACAGTCTCAGCAGGTGGGGCTGAAGAGGAACACACAGCACAGAAGCACAGGGGCAGGGCAAACCTCCTCCCCACACACACACTCCACTCATGTCAAGCAAACTGAGTCCAATCACAAAATGAACACTCACACTGAAAATGAACAATACCCTAACTGTACACAATGCGTGTCAAGCCACCCAGACACAGCCCACACTGACACACAGCCACATACACAAACCAGATGGCAACAGCAATGGAGGACAAGAAATGGGCAAGACAAAAGTGAGGTGGACAGTGATGGGAACACAAGGAGCCAGCCTCAAAGCATCTGTACATCACATGCAAAAGAAGGAACAGATCACAACACCCTTAGGCCAACCAATAACACATGGCTGGCACAGTGAGTGAAATCAAACCACAGTGATCTCTGTGCAACAACTCAGGGAGACAGCAATGCAAGCCATGCATAGGCACAGGGATGATAGGAAGTGTCTGAAGTCTAATAGTGATCAGCCACACATCTGTACCTACTTACTTGACATGTGTATGTCATCAGCACAACACACAGGGCCCAGTGACACACTCCATGACTGTCAACCACAATGTGGACCCTACACACATACTCTTCCTCCACCCACCTCACACCTGCACCACCCAACACTAGTGTTAAACACACAGAATGGTGCAAATAATGTCCTGTGAATACACTGACAAAGAATCACACTCCTTGGGGTGCATCCACAAACATCACACACACTCAGGGATGCCTGAAGTAATGCTGGCACAAATACAATAGCCAAACACAAACTTCACAAACAACAGACACAGAAGTACAAGAAGCCCAGCATGTGCAGACAAACAGTGGAAAGGCAATGGGATCACAGACAGAACAGGAGTACACAACACCAACACTCAAGACCAATGCACAGACACCACACCCCAACACAGACAAGAAGTGCATCATCTCAAAACAATCATGGACACAAACTGAGAGAAATGGTCCAATAAGAAAAGACAGACAGACATACAACACCACCCATCAAGTCAACATGGTGCAATAGTGTACCACATGCATGCACATGCACAATACTGACAAGTGACAGGTCAAATATGAGAGGAGAAAACACCAAGGTGCACTTAAAACAAGCTCAGGAACAAGAATACTCCGAAGTGCATGTGAAAGACATACAAGTAATGCACACTACACTTGCAACACACATCTGAATGTTTCATCATGCACAAACAACTCACACACAATGACATGCAAAGAGAACATCACACACAGAGCATCTGTCAGCTGAAATAGACAACACAGGCCAAACACTGCACACATCCACAGCAAACACACAACAGACGCACATGCCAATCCTTCACATTGCAAACACAGCTGTACATCAGGGGCTAAACACCAGGCAATTAAAAGGCAACATAGACTCACAGCACTGCATGCACAACAAGCAGTGCGTGCACACCAACCAAACCAGTAGCACACATATCTGAGTGCCACAACATGAACCCCCACAACACAAATCACCACAGCACACAGACAACATCACACTCAGGAAGGGTAGCAGTACCACAGCAAACACACATGCAGCTTAGCCATCACCCACAGATTAACAAGTCTGGGACACCCAGGTGCAAACAACATGACCAGAGGACTGTGCAGCACAAACAGTTGCAATGCACATGACCAACCATGACTCCAAAGCAGTACAAGAAAATAACACATAACCAATTGGGAAACAGTCCTGAGTGGCACATTGGTCCCGTGCACAGTTCAGCACCACAAAGCATAGTGTAACAAATGAAGTGGTGGGGAGGGACACACACTGGCAACCCAAGGGGTAGTTGACATGAGAGTGAAGTGGTGTGCATGTCAGTAGTGGACATGGCAGGAGTGCACCATACACAAATAGATGGGGTGCCCACTCACAATGGGTAGTTAACATAAGCACAGATAGGGGATGGAACAACTCCACATCCCACATGCCATACTGCAGCAAAAAATTGCTCAAGTGACAGCAATGCATGAGTGTGGCTGAGCAGGTCTGCACAGTGAGCACAAACAGTATCAAGACACATGGCTGATCAACAAAACACAACACTGACTTGCCAGTCACACACTCTGCACATTCACAATTGGCAACAACAACAAGTAGGTGTCCCCCAGAAGTGCAAGGACACACCAACACACTGCACAGTGCACAACCTACAACTCCCACATGTGCACACAATCACAAGCACAGGGCTGACCAATCCAACCAACAGGCACTCAAATCCAGGTTGACACATGTGTGCAGTTGCCATCGCAGGGGCACACACACATCAACACTACTGACAAAGTCACCCCCTTCACACTGCATACTTCATGACCACCCAACTTGCACACATTGTAATTCACACATGTGACTAGGATGACTGGCCATCACAAGATTACCATACACCAACACTGCTGTTCACACATCAAGAAATACCACACAAACATGATGGACCCTGGCCAGCCTGCCTGCAATCCTGTGGATAGAATCCCACTCTGTGCTGGCAGTGCATCCAAACATGAAATGTGTACAATTTAGCTAACATCACCATAGATTGATCATGATACCAGTAGTTCATCGCAAACAACCATCATTGCACCCCCAAGCCTCAGAGTCAAGAAGAAATGAAGTGCCTGTCTCCACTGCAAAACCCAGAAAAAGTTAAATCAGCCATTGGCAATGTGAAAGTGGCATACAGAGCATGTTTCACATCAAAGGCATAGCCACACATACAACCCTTTATTTAGCAAGGACACTGACAAAGCAGACAACTGGAGTAACTGTCTTTATTCACATATGACACAGATAGGCATCACAAGTAGACAAGAGCAAGACCAGTGGCCAGTCCAAAGTGCAGAGTAGGTACATGAGAACCTGCACAGGGAATGGGCAAACACAGTGATGAACAGCAAGGCCAGTGGCCAGTCCAAAGTGCAGAGTAGGTACATAAGATCCTGCACAGGGAATGGGCAAACACAGTGATGAACAGCAAGGCCAGTGGCCAGTCCAAAGTGCAGAGTAGGTACATGAGAACCTGCACAGGGAATGGGCAAACGCAGTGATGAACAGCAAGGCCAGTGGCCAGTCCAAAGTGAAAAGTAGGCACATGTGTGCATGAGAACCTGCACAGGGAATGGGCAAACACAGTGATGAACAGCAAAGCCTGTGGCCAGTCCAAAGTGCAGAGTAGGTACATGAGATCCTGCACAGGGAATGGGCAAACACAGTGATGAACAGCAAGGCCAGTGGCCAGTCCAAAGTGCAGAGTAGGTACATGAGAACCTGCATAGGGAATGGGCAAACACAGTGATGAACAGCAAGGCCAGTGGCCAGTCCAAAGTGCAGAGTAGGTACATGAGAACCTGCACAGGAAATGGGCAAACACAGTGCTGAACAGCAAGGCCAGTGGCCAGTCCAAAGTGCAGAGTAGGTACATGAGAACCTGCACAGGGAATGGGCAAACACAGTGATGAACAGCAAGGCCAGTGGCCAGTCCAAAGCGCAGAGTAGGTACATGAGAACCTGCACAGGAAATGGGTGAGACTGTATACTGCCATGGTCAGCAACACAGTTAGGGTGATAACAATGGGCAGTCCAGGCACCGCTGTGGGAGAGACAGGTGCGTGAGGGGTACTTTGGCTCAGACTTGGCTGTCAGTCTGACTGGGAGGTGGCTGAGTGTCCGGGCCAGTTGTAGGACTGGGCCTGGGAGAGAGAGGACCAGCTGAGGTAGAGGCATCAGTGGCTTTGTGAGCCGGAGGGCTGCTTGGACCAGGTGGTAGCGTGGCACGTGGAGGCGGAGACATGGTGCCGTGAGACACAGTGTGGGTGGGAGAATGTGGAGGGGTGCCTTTCCACTTCTTGGGGATGCGATATGGAGGTTTGGTCTTGGTAGGAGTGAGTGGTGGGGCGGACACAACAGACACACTCTCCACCACAGCTGCATCAGGTGCAGCCGGTGGCCCTCCTTCTGGGGACCTGCTGGATCCAGCGGTACGCTTGGCCTGACCTTGCCTTTTCCCCTCTATCCCCTGTTGACCATGTGATCCCCCTACAGTGCCCTCTTTTCCCTGCTTCACAGGGCTGTGGATGGGAGTTGAGGTTGTGGGTGACTCTGCCTTAGAGCTTTTTTTATGTGGACTCTTAGCAGGCACCAGATTCTCAGCAGGCACGGCAACTGTCTGCTTTACTTTGGGAGCCGTTTTGGGGACAGGAGTGTCCTTGGATGGGGATGCCTTTGAGACATGTGAGCCTGAGGCCTGCTTTTTGGATTGATGCCCCTGAGTGTCACCTGAAGGGCCTTTGCCTTTGCGCTCTGTGGTGACTTTGGTTTGTTTGGGGGATAGTGTCTGCGCTCTGGGCCGCTTGGGGTGCTGCTGTTGTATGCTGCGTGTGCTGTATCTTGAGCCTGAGGTCTGTGGTGTGGGGTCACTCTCGTCAGAAGTTGCCACTGGCAGGGGGGTGGCCAAAGGAACTGGAGCTGGACTCTGAGCCTGTGACAGCTGAATGGCAGCCGTCACTGTGGAGGACAAGGACTGGACAGTCCGGTGTAGCCCACCCACGTCTGAATGAATGCCCTCCATGAAGGCAACTACCTGTGCCAACTTTTTGTCATGGTCCAGGAAGGCATTGAGGAGAGTTGTCTGACCCACACACAGCTCCCGCAAAAGGTCCACAGCCTCAACACTGAGGGCAGCAGGGGGGACAGGGGCAGGGGCAGCGGTGCCTGGGGTGAAGGACACTCTTCCCTTCTTACTGGTGCGAGCACGTGCAGCACCAGTGGAAGTAGTTGGGAGGGTGGGCACTGGATGATGTGTGGTGGAAGAGGAGGCAGAGTCCCCACTCCCTGGGCCCGCCAACATAGATGTGTCATCGCTGGCATCAGATGACGTTGAGGTTGGTGTCTCTGGCTGTGATTCCTCAAGCAGACTCCTGTCCCCCTCCGAGGCGCTGGTCACATCAGTGTCAGTGTGCTAGTGGGTAGCAGTCGTGCTTGATGCCTCACCACTGGTGTCCGTCCCCTGTCCATCTGTGCCCACGGTAGATGCTGCAGTAGACAGAGATGTAGTGTCAGTTCAGTGTCACTAACACAAACATCATATGCAAACAAAGCACGAAACAAGATGATGATATCCCCATGTCGCACACCACCCTGTGCAGTGACATAGTGCAACCTCAATTCCAAACTCGGATTTTGCGTGTTGTCATGCAAACTTGGCATAAGTGACCCATGTGATGACCGCACAGCCAAATAGACTGCCCGTGGCTCCATGTAACCAGACATACAGATCCCTCTGAGCATACCCAGGCCCCTTAGGGGGGAAAAGATGTACCTCCCAACACGTTGCCACAGTCACATCTGGAGGCAGCAGAAGGGGACAACACAGATGCAGACTCCTAAATATCAGTCCACAATGGCCATGAGCTCATGCCATCCACCATGTCGTACTTTGGGGCACAACTATAGTTGCACATTGGCGTCAGATGTGTAGTCCTCCCAATACCGACGTCAGGCAATGCACACATTGATGTTAGCACACTCAGGTGAGGCCCAATGCCGTTCCCTTCCATGGGATGTCCCTGACTTCCCCAATGCAGACGATGCCAGAAGGCCACAACTCAGAATGCAATGTCAAGGGCCATTACTTCAAGGACATGAGAAAGTACAGGTAGGGAAAATGCATGACAGCTGCACCCAACACAGAGGCCACTTACAGGCCATTGCATCACACTAGCAACATCACAGAGCTCAGCACTGGCTCAGGCTTGGAACACATGCAGTCACTCACAACCAAAGTCACCCTTCCCAGAATACTCACCCCCAGCTTGCTGCTGATGCTCCTTCAAACGTGCATCCAGCTCAGGCTGTGTCACAGCTAAGATGCGGGCCATTAGTGGTGTCATGCTCCTGCGCACCAACCTTCCAGTCCGAGGGAGCAGCCCCAGCGTCATCTCTGCCACCTGTTTGCTCAGCCGGCAGATGTCATCCCACCTCTTGTGACAGTGTGTGTGTCGTCGGTTGGAGACACCCAGAGCCCGCACCTTGCGTGCAATGGCCCTCCACACGGCCTTACGCTGGTGGACTTTGAGCTGCAGGCATGGGAGACAAGAGGGGGAAATATCAGTGACACTGGGTTATGTACCACTACCTCTCAGTATAGGAGCATGATACTAACTCAGCACTACTTCACAGATATGTCGAGCAGAGACAATACAGCATCTCACATAGTACATAAGCATGGGAGAATCATACAAAAACTGCATGCAGGTATGAGGGTGGACACAGTACCTGCCCATCTCATACACATGCAGGATGCCAGCACAGAAAGCTATGTGTAGGTGGCCCACATCTGCTATCCAGTTTGTGGGTGAGCAAGACATACATTACATTGGAAAATATGTTTCGGGGCAGACTCACTGTGTCCAACACTGCTCAGCCCTCAATGTACTTGCCCTGTGAATGGCTCACTGTGTCATGGATCTCACATTTAGGGACATGATCTTACAATCTCACACCCTGCTCACAAGGTCTGTCATGTGCGATCTACAGGGCTGAGATAGCTCTTTGATGGATAGTCTAGCAGACAACCCATATGTTTCACTCTGTACATTCAGTGATGTGTCCTTGTCAGATTGGGCAGTGGCTGTGCAGGACAGGTGGGCTCACACTGAGGTCCAACGTGGGGCTTCGAAAATGTCACATGCAGGGACAATGTGAGAGTGGAAACAGTGCCTTCACATGCGAGTCAGTACACATGCTGATGAAAATGGGAGGGCACTGTACAAAAGTACAACATTCTGCTGTGTCATATGTGAATTATCACCAGGAGTGTCACCCTCTGGCATTTAAGTCCTGTGCATATTGCTGACCCATACATGGTGGCAAATTTGAGGCAGACACACTTCCATCAGTACCCTCTGGACGTATACCCTTGGTAATGTCACAGATGAGCCTGTGAAGAACATCATGGACCCACACATCCATTCAAACAGGCAATTGCAGTCATGACTCCCGCTTAACCAACTTGCTGTGTCACTGTATGGCAGAAGTAACAATGCATGTCCCTCCCATTCTGATGTGCAGCCAGGGAAACGTGAAGAATAGGCTACACACCCCTTTCCCCTGGAGTCAGCATGCTAGGCAGTGTATGACACAACCCCACACTCTCAGGCACATACTGCAGCAGATCAACTCCATGTGTGCACTCCCTGCACTCTCACTACCACTCTGAAACACTTACCATGACATCTGGAGCACCATTTAGCCTCTCATACTGTGTGAGCACCTCGTCCACCATGACCTCCAGCTCCTCGGTGGTGAAGGGATGGGCCCTGATCTTGTCAGACCTCGCCATCACTGGTTCCAGGACACAGGAGAGGCAGCAGTTGGTGGTGAGGGGTGTCAGGCAGCAGTGTCTGGAGACAGGAGCAGCAGCAGTTGGTGGTGAGGGGTGTCAGGCAGCAGTGTCTGGAGACAGGAGCAGCATCAGTTGGTGGTGAGGGGTGTCAGGCAGCAGTGTCTGGAGACAGGAGCAGCAGCAGTTGGTGGTGAGGGGTGTCAGGCAGCAGTGTCTGGAAGCAGTGGAAACGTGAGGCTCTCTCCCACACATATATAGCCCCCTGGGGTAGTTTCAGTGGTCCGAAGCTGCTGCAATTGGTGTTCCAGGTCCGCTTTTTTCAAAAGCATCCAATGACCGGCTCCGTGGTGGCAGAGCACGCCTACCGCGATTTTCAAAATTGCATTAGGCTACTGCGATTGCTGTTCCCATTGACTGCAAGGGCTTTGGCATTGGCGGTGACACACCGCAGGGGCCAGGCGGTCGCTACAGTGGTCGTGCATCTTTCAATTGCATCCAATGACCGGCCCGCCGTGGCGGAGCACGCCTACCGCGATTTTCAAAATTGCATTAGGCTACCGCGATTCCAGTTCCCATTGGCTGTAAGGGCTTTGGCATTGGCGGTGACACACCGCAGGGGCCAGGCGGACGCTACCGCGATATGGCTGCCATACATTGGAGCCAGTGACCGTCATTGGGGTGGCGGAGCATGCCAACCGCCATTTGACCATAAACATATATGTATCACTACCGCGAGTGTGGCTTTGGCATTGCGGTGATACACCGTAGGGGCCAGGAGTGCGCTACCGCGATATGGCTGCCATACATTGGAGCCAGTGACCGTGATCGGGGTGGCGGAGCATGCCAACCGCCATTTGTCCATCAACCTATATGTATCACTACCGCGGTGTGGCTTTGGCATTGCGGTGACACACTGCAGGGGCCAGGCGGTCGCTACCGTGTTATGGCTGCCATACATTGGAGCCAGTGACCCTGATTGGGGTGGCGGAGCATGCCAACCGCCATTTGACCATAAACATATATGTATCACTACCGCGAGTGTGGCTTTGGCATTGCGGTGATACACCGTAGGGGCCAGGCGTGCGCTACCGCAATATGGCTGCCATACATTGGAGCCAGTGACCGTGATCGGGGTGGCGGAGCATGCCAACCGTCATTTGTCCATCAACCTATATGTATCACTACCGCGAGTGTGGCTTTGGCATTGCGGTGACACACCGCAGGGTCCAGGCGGTCGCTACCGTGATATGGCTGCCATACATTGGAGCCAGTGACCGTGATTGGGGTGGCGGAGCATGCCAACCGCCATTTGACCATAAACATATATGTATCACTACCGCGAGTGTGGCTTTGGCATTGCGGTGACACACCGCAGGGGCCAAGCGGTCGCTACCGCGATATGGCTGCCATACATTGGAGCCAGTGACCGTGATTGGGGTGGCGGAGCATGTCAACCGCCATTTGACCATAAACATATATGTATCACTACCGCGAGTGTGGCTTTGGCATTGCGGTGACACACCGCAGGGGCCAGGTGGTCGCTACCGTGATATGGCTGCCATACATTGGAGCCAGTGACCGTGATTGGGGTGGCGGAGCATGCCAACCGCCATTTGACCATAAACATATATGTATCACTACCGCGAGTGTGGCTTTGGTATTGCGGTGACACACCGCAGGGGCCAGGCGGTCGCTACCGCGATATGGCTGCCATACATTGGAGCCAGTGACCGTGATTGGTGTGGCGGAGCACCTTGACAGCACCTATGGACACATCATGCTGTGTGAATGGCCAATGGCCAGTTCTCAACAGTGCACAGTAGACACATGAATCATGGCACAAGATTGGGCACACAATGCCAATGTAACATTTACCCCACTGCTGACTATACATGCCATGTTGGTGTATATGATTGAAACATTGGCATGTACTCCGTCAGATGTCACTTGTGATATTGCTGGGCATGTACACAGAACAGTGTTGTGATGGACTCACCAATGGGTACACATGTCAATGTGTGATAGGGCTGAGCAACTCACAGTGATGAATGTCTGTCTACACAATGTGCATATTACACTGTCGACTTTGCTTGGCTCATGCACATACTTGTTGTTTACGCACAGGCTGTGCTCATTGTGTTGTTGATGTGTGCCCTGTTTGACTTACGCAAGTAGGTGTGGCAGGTACAGCAGCTAGGTAGGAGACAGTAGTGTTGCTGTTTCACACATATGCTGTATGAACTACTCTCAGGGCTGCTCATGCAAGATTTGGCCATATCCCTTTGGGCATTCACATAGTCAGATTTGTTTTGGAGGTACTCGCTGTGTGAAAAGTGGACAAGTGTATGACTAGTGTAGCTGAAGGTGTCCCTACATGTAAGTTGGGCTGTAATCTGAACTGTGATGACAGTCATTGTTGGCGTTGTGTCAGTCAAAACGTAAGATGTCGGACACATCTCATGGTGGATTGCATTGACATGTGTCCCCTTTCATCTCACCTAGGAGGAGACCAAATGTGCATCATCCCTTCATAGTGCTGGCAGACATGGAGGATGAGGAGGTCATACGGAGATTCTGTCTGGATCGAGCCACCCTACAAGACCTATGTGCTATGTTGGAGCCACACCTGCGGCCTCGCAGAACATATCCGACTGCTGTCACACCAACGTCTAAGGTGATGGCGGCCCTGCATTTTTTGGCTACTGGATCATTTCAGTACACGTGTCCAGCGCAGGTGGGATGTCGCAACCCATGTTCAGCATGGTGCTACGTGATGCCTACATGAGGAGGTTTCGCTCGTGAAAAGAATATATGAGGTACGCTGGGGCATCAATATGGTTTTATTTAAGAGCTAGTGAGACTTGTGCAATTTGAGGGGTGATAGTTAAGTAATGGGGGATTGTATATGCACGGCACAGTCCAGATTACCGCTTTTTAATTTGAAATGGTCTGTGAAAAAGTTTTACACGAAAAAAAGTTTACATGGAGGACACTAATTTAAACGCACAGTATTCTGTTCTTTAAAATATTGATGCACATGGAGGAGGTTGAACACGAGTAATGTTTCAGTTTGAGATTATGATTATTTTTCCTCATTGTTTATCATTTCTAGATGTAAGGGAAGGAAACTTGTTAGATAACGCTTCACGATGTCGTTTGGCAAAAGAGTGTGACTGATATATATTTTTGGTAAATTACAGATACCCCTGACGAAGGTCATCATTGACCGAAATGCATTGGGCGATATGTTATTGGGATATATTCGGAGGATTCAGGGTTCGTTTATTGCCTATGAATAGGCCCGGATGGGCAATTCTGGAGTCATTAAAATGCATAAGATTTATTGAATCCTGCACCTTTGAGGTGATGGATTAAACTTGGAGAAAACTTTTTTGAATAAAATGGATTACAAATGGAAATATGTTGATTGATGGTTCATTAATTGGAAGACCAGTGTGCATAAGGCTGTGCAACTCGATGGTGACCCGCAAACCGCGAGCCACCACTCATTGATGTTTTCATGTCATGCGCATATGGAATGGAGCGCATTCGAGTGCTGCACGCCAAATTTGACAAAAAGGCAACAGGAACATGTATTGTTTAAAATACAATGAAGGGTTCTAGAACAAATGGCAGTGGTAAAGAGAGACCTAGCCAGCACCTCCGTTATGTCTTCCCCCAGTGTTATTGAAAATCTAATAGTAATCTAAGCGTGCTCAATGTAAAACACTGTGCCATTTATCAGTGTTAATCTATATGGAAAAAAATATAATTTTTTCCCATGCACAATACAATTACAAAAGAATTTACAGAGCACAACCACTATATAGTATTGTAACTGACCTTGTAGTCAGTTTGTTTTTTAATAAGCCCAAATTAGTGTAAAGTTTATAATACAAAACAAATATTCATAGAAGTTTTTACAAAAGGCAAGTAATCCGATTCTGTTGACATGAAGTACATATCGTAGATGAAGACAGCCAACACGTGTTTCGTCGTTTATACGACTTTTTCAAGGCTGTAGAAACAATATTCAAGTTGATATACAATGTTGTATATATAGTATTGTATATTTAATGCCTTTTTAGATGCATATCACTCATTAAAAGAAAAAACATATATTCTACATAAACCAGCTAAAGAATGTGGTTAAAATTACAAAAAACATTTGTGTCATCAGTGATAAATAACACAAAACAAGACACCAAGAAAAATAGGGAAAGAAGAAAATATAATGTAAACCACAAAGAGAAGATTTAAAGGGAAAAGAAAAACAGACAAGGAGAAAAAAGAAAATTGAAAAAATTGAAAAAATTATAATAATATTCCATTGTGCTTGACAAACATAATGCTACCAAGCATGCACCAAAGAGAACCAACCGAAAAAGAATGTGCACGTGTCGGCTGTCTTCATCTACGATACGTACTTCGTGTCAACAGAATCAAGACTTTCAAAGATTACTTGCCTTTTGTAAAAACTTCTATGAATATTTGTTTTGTATTATAAACTTTACACTAATTTGGGCTTATTAAAAAACAAACTGACTACAAGGTCAGTTACAATACTATATAGTGGTTGTGCTCTGTAAATTCTTTTGTAATCGTTTAAAATACAGGTGTGCTTCAGGTTCTTGTAAGTTTAAGGTGAAGAGAGGTGCCATCATGGCTGGCTCCTTGACTGGCGTTTGGCAGGTGCTTTGCCACAGGATCTTCCCTTGGATTTCTTTGGATGGCCCCTTGGTCATTTGGCAGGGGTGGCCTCTGCTGCAGGGCCAGTGGGGTCTGAGGAGTCCCCCCTCTCAGTGGCCGCAGGGGAGGATGTGGAACTGTCATCCTGCGGGCCACCGGAGGGAGGTGGAGGTGTTGTTTGTGCAGTAGGCCTGTCCCTCTGAACCGCCACTAGCTGGCCCAAGAGGTCCACGATTTGGCCCATGCGGGTGTCCATGGACCTCAGCAGCAGGCGGAGCTCACGGGAATCTT
Organism: Calotriton arnoldi; assembly: GCA_963921515.1. NCBI lineage: Eukaryota > Metazoa > Chordata > Amphibia > Caudata > Salamandridae > Calotriton > Calotriton arnoldi. Next base: position 225,552 of record CAWUFW010017845.1, read on the forward strand.
CCAGAGCCTGGCCCATTTGTCCCTGGGCCAGTTCATAGGCCCCAAGGACTCTGGTGATGTTGTCCAGGGCTTCAGTCCCAGTGTCCGGTTGGCTTAGACTCCCCCTTGCCCTCCCACCTGGCCTGCTGTCACGGACCTGTTGCCTCACCACTGTACGCACCCGCCTACTCTCCCTGCCCTCCTCAGTTGGTGGGGTGGGGTGGTCATCCTCTGGGGCAGGGAGAGTGTTGCAGTTAGCACTGGTGGTGGTGGTGGAGGCCGCACAGGTCGTTCCAGCAGGGGTCAGCGTAGTTGTTGTTGTTGCTGATGTGGTGGCAGGGGGGACAGTGGGGTCCTGGGACCTGTTGCACCCTGGCATGCCAGATGGGCCGGCTTCTTGCTCCGCATCCTCGAAATCCAGGGAGTCATCATCAGAGAGTCCATGTTCCGGGGGTGGAGACTGGCTCTGCAGGTTGGTGTTGTCATCCTCTGCAGTCAGTTCTTGGTCACCTGTGGGACAGAGGGGAAATGGTCATTGACGTGCACCCCTCAAGCTTAGTGTTCAATGTATCTTATTTACAGGTTATGCAACACACAGTTTACTAGTTCTCACATTGTATCTCTGCACAGTAATGTGCATCATGACATGATGTGGAGGTACATACATTAATTTTCCATGGTGTGACATGTCAAAGGATACCATGCCCCACGTGCAGATTTCGTGATTACGAGGACATGTTGTCATCTGACAACTGGCGGCAATACGACTTGATGTGAAGCATCTTTGCTGATTACTCTGCCTGGCAGGCGTTACATCTGCGCATGAACTAGCCATTGTCATCTCATGCATACCTTTGTCATGTCGTGTGGTTTGATTTATTGGTTCTACAGACAATGCTTGCTTTGTTTTCATATGGTCCTTCAAGCTCAGCCCCCATGGAACTTACAGATGGCATTCAGTGCTGTGCATGTTTGTGCCCTGATTTGCTTCAACATGGGATTTGGTGAGTCACACTTTTCTTTCTGTGACCATAACATACGCTTAGCTGTCTGCACACTGTAATCTGATATTGTATCTGTGTCAATTTTGGTGGGATGTGAGGGCTGGTGCTGTCATATGGCTCCATGCTTTTTGAGGGGAATGGTGGGGTGCATGCACTGTCTACTTACCTGTTCTGTTGTCACATTGGGGTGGACTTTCTGTCACATATCTCTGGGTGTGTGTTTAAGTGCTCCATCCTGCTCAGGGGTGGGACAGGGGTGCCTGGTGGGAGTTGTTGTGCAGGCCTCCCACCCCCAAACAGCCCTCCCTGGGAAGATGGCTACTTACCTGTTAGATGAAGGTGAACAATGCAATGGCTGCCACATGCTTCTGGGTGTGGGGGGAATGCTCCAGCCTGCTCAGGGTGGGACAGGGGTGCCTGGTGGGAGTTGTAGTGCAGGCCTCCCGCCCCCAAACAGCCCTCTCTGGGAAGATGGCTACCTACTTGTTGGATGAAGGTGAACAATGCAATGGCTGCCACATGCTTCTGGGTGTGGGGGGAGTGCTCCATCCTGCTCAGGGGTGGGAAAGGGGTACCTGGTGGGAGTTGTTGTGCAGGCCTCCCACCCCCAAACAGCCCTCCCTGGGAAGATGGCTACTTACCTGTTAGATGAAGGTGAACAATGCAATGGCTGCCACATGCTTCTGGGTGTGGGGGAGTGCTCCAGCCTGCTCAGGGGTGGGACAGGGGTACCTGGTGGGAGTTGTAGTGCAGGCCTCCCACCCCCAAACAGCCCTCCCTGGGAAGATGGCTACCTACCTGTTGGATGAAGGTGAACAATGCAATGGCTGCCACATGCTTCTGGGTGTGGGGGAGTGCTCCATCCTGCTCAGGGGTGGGACAGGGGTGCCTGGTGGGAGTTGTAGTGCAGGCCTCCCACCCCCAAACAGCCCTCCCTGGGAAGATGGCTACCTACCTGTTGGATGAAGGTGAACAATGCAATGGCTGCCACATGCTTCTGGGTGTGGGGGAGTGCTCCATCCTGCTCAGGGGTGGGACAGGGGTGCCTGGTGGGAGTTGTAATGCAGGCCTCCCAACCCCAAACAGCCCTCCCTGGGAAGATGGCTACCTACCTGTAAGTTTGGTTGGTGAGATGCAATGGCTGCCACATGCTTCTGGCTGGGTGGGGGAATGCTCCATCTTTCTGAGCTGTGGTACAAGGGGGCCTGGTGGGAGTTGTAGTGCTGGCTGCCTGGACACATGCAGCCCTTGGAATGTTGCTGGCTACCTTTGGGGTGAATCAGATGGGGTGCATGTTACATCTGTGAGACCTGTGTTGGTTATTGTGGTGCAGATGAATGAGACTGTGCCTAGGAGGTGTAGCTTTGTAGTTGTGCAAGACAGTACATAGCAGGGTAATGGTATACATTTGTTTGCACTTACCAGCCTGCACTCCCCCGGCTATTCCTGTGAGACTCTCTGGATGCAGTATGGCACACACCTCCTCCCATGCAGTGAATGTTCTTGGTGGAATGGGAGGACCACCGCCAGTCATCTGAGCCAGCTGACAGTTCTTGTTGTTCTTCTGTTTCACCGTGCTCTTGAGGTCATGCCACCGCTTCACGATCTCCTTCTTGGAGCGTGGGATGGTCCCTACTGCATTGACCTTGCTGACTATCCTTGTCCACATTTGTGCTCTGGTGGCTAATGGTGTCTGTTGGACCAGGGTACCAAACAATTGTGGTTCCACTCTGATTATCTCATCTACCATGACTGACAACTCACTGTCTGTGAATTTGGGCATTTTCTTTTGTGCCATGGTGTGTGCTGTGCAAATGTTTTGATGTGCAGTTGTGAGGGTGGTGGGGGTGGTGTGGGTGGTGTGGGGGTGTGTATGTATGTTGTTGTGCTTGTGAGATGTGTGGTGTTTTGCCTATCCGATGTGCTGCAGGGTTTGCTTCCTTCAGGGCAGGAGTGGTGCAAAGGATTGTGGTCAGGGAAGGGGCTGGTTTTATACTCAGATATGTGGGTGTGGCAAAATGGGGTATTGCTGCCAGGTGTGTTGTGTGGGGTGTCCTGGGATTTGTATTTTTGAAGTTGCCATGGGGGTGTGTTATTGTGGTGTGTTAGGTGTTTTTGGGGGCAGAGCTATTTGATGTGTGCACTTGGTGGCCTTGTTGTGTGTTTTTTTTTGCTGACTGCTGTATTTGTCACGGAGCGTCTGCAGCGGTGGCTATGCAACAGTCCTTCCGCCGGCTCTGCCATTCATCACTGTTTGCGGCGGTCGGAAACAGTGGAACGTACCGCTGTCACATCAAGGGAATCCTAATTTTACGTGCGGTCACTCCGCTGGGCTCGCTGCGGTTTCGTGTGTTTCCGCTGCGAATCAGACCGCCGCGGATGGATTTTCAGCTGCTCCGCCCGCAACCGGCGTTCTTTTGTGGTGGCGTTCCGCGCGCGGTCGGGAATTTTTGGCGGTTGATCCTAATCGGACCGCCGGTTTTGCCGCGGTACCAGCGGGCGGTTGGTTTCCGCTACCATGGCGGTCGGGGTGATTTTCTGGCCGCCATCGTAATCACCCCCATAGTTCCATCAATAGCGAATAACACAGTGAAATAGGGACTAAGACACTCATTCATATATGTACTGAGGAACTGACACTAACAAGTCACCCATGCAGACAATTAGCCTTTTCTACTACATATAAGTTACCCCCAAAGGTAGGCTGTTGGTTGGTCATAGAGCAGGGAGCTATGTGCTTAGAAAGTATGACAACCTCCATAGCCATGTACAAAACATATAGCATCTAACACAGCTAATCAAGCAATGAGAGAGGCACTTAAGCATTCACTCACACACACACACATGCACACACACACACATTTCATATGTATCTAACACTAATGGAGGCAGTTGCACACACAGTTATATACCCCCAAACTCACTAACACAGTCAGTAAGCAGTCCATACAGCCCCTTACATTCATATTTATAGACCCATAGACCAAAGAGAGAGCCAGTCATATACCAGCATAGTTCCTTAAATATGCCACAACACATCCCAATAGGGAATGAGACACTCATTCAGATATGTACTGAAGAACTGACTCTAACAAGTCACGCATGCAGACAAGTAGCCTTTTCAACATGTCTTGGGCCTGCTGTTGTAGAGCCTGTGTGAATACTTTTACTATCAGGCTGACTTGGCATTTAAAAGCGTTTGGCATGCTTTAAACTCCCTTGTACTATGTACATTTCACCCTTAAGGTAGGCCATAGGAAGGCCATTAGAAGAATAGCATAGTCTTAAAATGTAAGAGATGTATTTTTAAGTTTAGTGAGTTATATTTGGTAAGAAATGAACTTTGAGGTTTTAGTGAGATACATATATACTTCCAGACCCACATGCCTAGTTAAACATCCAGTCTGCCACTCATACTACAAGTCACATACATATTTACATTAGTATAGAGGCACTTACACACTCAGTCAGACAGAGGCACTTACACATTCAATCATATCCCATACACCACTTATCTACCCAACACTAATAGCCAGTTGCTCACACAATTATTCAGTAATAGAGCCAGTAAGTAATATATACAGCAGTTACATATACATGTAGAGAGGTATACAGATAGTAAGAGAGCCAGTCATACAGCAAGATATTTATTTTCACAACCAGTGACACACCTAGAGAAGGACTAATGCACTTATTTATATAGCTATTCAAATGCTGACACATCTAGGGACAGATGTAGGTAAAAGCATTTTTGCGATTCCTTAATAGCGATTTTTAGGGAATCGCTATTAAGGACTCGCAAAATGCCATGTAGGTAGGAATCGCAATATTTTTGGCGATTCCTTAATATTCCTTAATTGCAAATCGCAAATTGCGATTCGCAATCAAGGAATACCTTCCCATTCATTCCTATGGGCCTAGAGGCCCATAGGAATGAATGGGAATTGCGCACGCAATTTGCGAGTACCCAATAGGTACTCGTAAGTTGTGTGCGCAATTTCAAGGGTGCAAGGGTTCCAGAGGGATACCCTGTTGCACCCTGAAATGTGCATGTGTGCACATGTGGCGCACATACATGCCCTAAGGGCATGAATGTGTGCCACATGGCACTTTTAAAAAGCAAAAAAGTGCTTTTTAAAGGAAATCGCTAATTACCACCAACTTGAAGTTGGTGGTAATTAACGATTCCTTAAGGCTAAAGTGCACTTTCTTTTGTGCTACTTACATTGCATTTAAGGAATCGCAATTTGCGATTCCTTAAATGCAATCGCAAAATAGGGAATCGCAAATTATGCGATTCTTTATTTTGCGAGGGGCTCATTGTGTGCTACATTGCACACTGCTAATTTGCGATCGCAAACGCTGAAATTCTGCGAATTTCAGCGTTTGCGAGCGCAAATTGGCTTCCTACATCTGGCCCCTAGTTACTCATCCAGACAAGTAGACCTTTAAATATGTGCTGGGCCTGCTACTAAAGAGGGTTTGTGTGTAGTTTTACTGCCAGGTTGAGATGGCGTTTAAAACTGCTTGCTAAGCCTTAATGTTCCTTTCTTCTACATATAAGTCACCCGTAAGATACAGTGTAGGTAGGCCATACAACATCAAATGAGCAAATTCCTCCAATAACTCTCCTTTGTCGCGCATACCGCCTTTTGTCATGGCCCTTGGTTCTGTGCATAATTTCCTGTACAGCTTGGCCCTTTCCGTGTACCAATTCTCACTCCTTCAAATGCTCTGCTGGTTTCTCTGACTGTCGCTATCATATCTCCCCTCTTTTACAATTGCTGGTTTTCTCTTTTTATCGCTTTCATGTCGCTCTGCTGATTATGATACTGTACTGATTATTGTTTATAACTCTGGCTCTGTCCTAATGTAGTCAATTCCCTAATCCCCATCCTTGTGTTTTGCCTGTGCCTAACCTGTACGTAACGTGCTATCCCTGTAAAGCGCTCTGATACCCTAACGGGTCACGTTTGCGCTCTATAAAACCTCAAATAAATAAATAAAATAAATAAACAGGCTGCTATGTTCTTACACTGTAAGGCATGCATGTTGTAGTGTTAGTCAGTTACATGTACACTAGGACAGCTATATGCCAAGTTAAGTATTCAATGTTTAATCAATACTGCAAGTCAGATATGTATTTACAAAAGCATAGCAGTAGTAATCCACCTAGTCAGACAGAAGCCCTTACACATTCAGTCACATACCTATACCGTACTTATGTATCCAGCAGCAACAGAACAAGTTGCACACACAGTTATATATCTCAACACTCAGTAATACATCTAATAAGTAATATATACAGGCAGTTACAAACACATGTAAAGACCCATAGAGATACTACAACAACCAGTAATATAAAAAGTTAGTTAGTTATGTATCCAGTAACACAGCCAGAGAGAAACTGATATACTTATTTAGATATGTAGGGAAGCAGTGATACTGATAGTCACTTATCCAAACTAGTAGGGTTTTAAACATGTTTTCGGCCTGCTACAGCAGACACTGCATGTACACTTTTACTACCAGATCGAGCTCATATGTAAAACTACTTGCCAAGCTTTAAACGTCTGTTCTAGTACATATAAGTCACCCCTAAGTGATGCTGTAGTGTTATGTGCCCGGGCTAGGCCCATGTAGCGAAGCTGCTCATTTCTTGCATTGTCCTGTTTGCACATATTTGCTTGCACGACATTGTTGGATTAGTTTCTCTGAAACTACTTTGTTGACACATCTAGCTTTGCCCAACATTATCACATTGCCTCGTACACCATGTACAAGGCAGTCCTACGCACTTTGTACAAATGTTGTTTCTATCTTCATCCACTGGACGACAAGGCTATCTACATATCCATAACATCACTAATCTATACGCACATCGCAAAGCTGCTTTCTATTATAAATAAAGAGTATCCCATAAGATTAGTAGAGGAGACACTTCAGCTGACACCGAGGGCCCCAGCATGCTGAGAGATCACCACGCAGCGGTCTGACATCTCTGTGAGGGGGGTGTCCAGTTCATGACAAAGACGGGCTCCTACATTCTCTCCTGCCAGGTAATGGGGTTGGATCGTCCCTTGGGGGGTTTCTTGGTTTCACACCTACATACACTCTAGGTACACTTGGAGTAGGGTTTGCATAGTAGGAGTACGCCTGATTACTGCCTTGTTTATATGCCTGCATATATACACTGTTTTAGCACCATGGTAGAACTGTATCTACTATTTACGCTTTTGGTGATTGTAATCAATTTCATCTGCTTCTGTCTACTGATTATCACAGCACATGTATTCTATCGAAGCATAACGTTGGTTCAATAAATATATTGAAAATGCCCCACTGTGTATTCTGTATATTTCTCTGAGCACAAGTAAGCACGAGTGACTGAGCGAAAGGTTCTGATCTGTTTTCATGATTCCTGAGGGGTCAGGGTTGTCATGTTCAATGGTTGCCAGAAACCATTTGCTCCCTGGTGAGGTTAGGGGGGCTAACGGTGGCACTGTGAGGTAGCTGGTCACTAAGCCAACATATCCGGTGGGGGTGCTCTGAATCATTCTAGGCACCTTGCCCAAAGTTTATGTTTGTCCAACAAATGCACAGGTCCTAGGAACTACACAACAGTAGGTAGGCCATAGGTTAACATGGTATGTGCTTAGAATGTAAGACATATCGGTTGAACTTTTACTTAGTCACATGCGCATTTTCCAGATGCATATGCCTAGTTAAACATCCAGTCTTCCACCATACTGCAACTGACATATGCCTATACAGAAGTATAGAGAAATTCATACACCCAATTAGAGACAGAGGTACTTACACATTCATTCACTCGCCCATACAGCAGTTATGTATCCAGCAGTAAAAGAGCTATTTGCACATGCACGTATATAGCCCAACAGTCAATAACAGAGCCACTAAGCAATATATACAGACTTAGCGAGATACTAAATGAGCCAGTGGCTCATGTACATAGTTACTTGCACATGCAGGGATACATCTTGACTGGAACTGATACACTTATTTAGGTATGTACTCAAGTAATGATACCGTAAGTCAAGTATGCAGACAAGTAGCCATTTAAACATGTGATGGACCTGCTACTGCATAGCCTGTGCATGCAGTTTTACTACCAGGTAGAGTAGGGATTTAACACTCATTGTCAAGGGTTAAACACCATTTAATCTATATATAAGTCACTACTAATGCAGGGCCCGATTCACGAAAGTAATCTGAGACAAAATCCCAACTTTACGACTTTTGGTATTTACAAAATGCATTTAGGAGTAGTAAAGTTAGGATTCCTTTCTGGCCCTTAGTTTGTAGGTAGACATGCACTGATGTGTACAGTCACACACAAAGACACATTCTAAAGCATATAGTAGCACTCCGAGGCATGCACTGATGCATACACTAACAGATTCAACCACTCGCACATGTGTGCACACACACACATCCACGGACACACTGAGGCATACAGTAACAGATTCATGAAAACACTCCCAGGCAGACACTGATGCATACAGTTACACATCCAGAGAAACACTGATGCATACACTGACACACCCATGCAGACACCCATGCATACACTATCATGCTCAGGTACACTCTCATGGATATAGTGACACATATACACATACACTAATGTATATACGGACACACTCAGGCACACAGTGATGTACACACTAACACACCCAGCCACACACTACCCACACAATGAGACACACAGGCACAGATTGATGCATACATTGAGACACCCAGCCACACACTTATGTATACATTAACACACTGAGGTAAACTCAGATGCATATAGTGACACGGCCGCAAATACAGTAATGCATACACTGACACACCCAGATACACAGTGGTCCATACACTAATATACTCAGTCACGCACTAATGAATATGGTGACACAGGTAGGCTTACTCCTATTTTAACAAAAAAAATAAGAGACTTGGAATGCCTATAACATAGTGACGGACTGTTTGGATTAGAAGCTAAATGGTTAGGATAGGTAATTTAGTAATATATAATGGAAACATAAACACATTCTCTTTTAAAAAAATATCATAAATCTACTTGTATATAAAACAAGATAGTAGTAATGCAAAAGAAAACAGAATGATGAAAGAATACTATTTACTTAAAACAGAGAAACAAACGGGAAAGAATGAGAATAAATGTGGTTAAAGAGAAAAGAGCTGCTGGTAAGAAAACTAAGAAGTTTCTTAGAATAGTATGTGGAGAACTGAAAAGTGAGCAAAACCAAGTTAATAAAATGGTAAGTGTCAAATCAGCTAAGAACGGGAAAAAAGGAAGTGACAGCAAGACAAATAAATTGTATGAGAAAGGAGATACTTTAACAATTAATACATGAATGAATGAATGAATGATACTTTATTTTTCAGTTAATTAAACATACTATATAACACAATGTAATCACCAAAACACACATCATCAATAAATAGCATTTTGAAAAACCATCTTCAAACAGTTAAAAACCCTCAAAATTATTTTCATAAACTTCAAAGTGAGAACTAATTAGGGGGGGCACAGATCTACAATTTTTACAATTCATAAGCCTTATTGCTCTTACTTAGTGCTATTACACTTAGGGGCCGATTCCGATCTCGGTCGGAGGCGCACCCAATACTATTCGGTCGGGAAAAAAGCCATGCGAAAGCCAGTTTCCCGACCGATCCGTACAGCACACCGAACGAGCAAGTACGATGCGCACAACAGCAAAAATTCCGGCCGAGCCGTACTCACCCAAACCAGGTCCTGTTCTCCGACCGAGGCGAATCCGGAAACGCCGAATCGAGTCGCACGGAAGGGAAAATGCAGCCCCGTCCGGCCGGACAAGTACGATGCGCTTTCCGTACGCGCCGAACCCGTCGCTACGCACGGCACGTCAAAGCATCCGGGAGAGGCGCACATAAGCTCCGAATCGCGCCACAACACGATCCACGGCTACGAGACGAACACAGCACCGACGAGGACGACGCGAGCGACGAGGACGAGCGAAGCGACGAGGACGAAGCCAAGCGACGTGGACGACGCGAAGCAACGAGAAGGACGAACGACACGAACCAACCATGAATCCCTTCGTCCCGATCATACCAATATTCTACATCTACTACCGGAACAGGCACGGACGCGTACGGCGCAGAAGGTAAGTCAGACACCAACCACAAAACACATACAACACGTACACGACACATCACACACATACACTGGGAATCTGAATATACTTACACCAGCAACAGCAGCACCATAGGGGCGGGATGCCCATCACCAATGCCACATATGCACACAGGGGCCTGAATGCGCGCCACCACCCCCACCCAGGGGGGGCTGGATGCCTACCACTACTACCACCCTTAGCCAGGGGGCAGGATGCCTACCACTACTACCACCCTCACCCACGGGGGCAGGATGCCTACCACTACTACCACCCTTAGCCAGGGGGCAGGATGCCCACCACTACTACCACCTCACCCAGGGGGGCAGGATGCCCACCACTACTACCACCCTTAGCCAGGGGGCAGGAAGCCTACCACTACTACCACCCTTAGCCAGGGGGCAGGATGCCCACCACTACTACCACCCTCACCCAGGGGGGCAGGATGCCCACCACTACTACCACCCTTAGCCAGGGGGCAGGAAGCCTACCACTACTACCACCCTTAGCCAGGGGGCAGGATGCCTACCACTACTACCACCCTCACCCAGGGGGGGCAGGATGCCTACCTCTACTACCACCCTTAGCCAGGGGGGCAGGATGCCTACCACTACTACCACCCTTAGCCAGGGGGCAGGATGCCCACCACTACTACCACCCTTAGCCAGGGGGCAGGAAGCCTACCACTACTACCATCCTCACCCACGGGGGCAGGATGCCTACCACTACTACCACCCTCACCCACGGGGGGCAGGATGCCTACCACTATTACCACCCTTAGCCAGGGGGGCAGGATGCCCACCACTACTACCACCCTCACCCAGGGGGGCAGGATGCCCACCACTACTACCACCCTCACCCAGGGGGGCAGGATGCCTACCACTACTACCACCCTTAGCCAGGGGGCAGGATGCCCACCACTACTACCACCCTTAGCCAGGGGGCAGGAAGCCCTACCACTACTACCACCCTCACCCACGGGGGGCAGGATGCCTACCACTACTACCACCCTTAGCCAGGGGGCAGGATGCCCACCACTACTACCACCCTCACCCAGGGGGGCAGGATGCCCACCACTACTACCACCCTCACCCAGGGGGGCAGGATGCCCACCACTACTACCACCCTCACCCAGGGGGGCAGGATGCCCACCACTACTACCACCCTTAGCCAGGGGGGCAGGATGCCCACCACTACTACCACCCTCACCCAGGGGGGCAGGATGCCCACCACTACTACCACCCTTAGCCAGGGGGCAGGATGCCCACCACTACTACCACCCTTAGCCAGGGGGCAGGAAGCCTACCACTACTACCACCCTCACCCACGGGGGCAGGATGCCCACCACTACCACCCTTAGCCAGGGGGCAGGATGCCTACCACTACTACCACCCTTAGCCAGGGGGCAGGATGCCCACCACTACTACCACCCTCACCCAGGGGGGCAGGATGCCCACCACTACTACCACCCTTAGCCAGGGGGCAGGATGCCCACCACTACTACCACCCTCACCCAGGGGGGCAGGATGCCCACCACTACTACCACCCTTAGCCAGGGGGCAGGATGCCCACCACTACTACCACCCTTAGCCAGGGGGCAGGAAGCCCTACCACTACTACCACCCTCACCCACGGGGGGCAGGATGCCTACCACTACTACCACCCTTAGCCAGGGGGCAGGATGCCCACCACTACTACCACCCTCACCCAGGGGGGCAGGATGCCCACCACTACTACCACCCTTAGCCAGGGGGGCAGGATGCCCACCACTACTACCACCCTCACCCAGGGGGGCAGGATGCCCACCACTACTACCACCCTTAGCCAGGGGGCAGGATGCCCACCACTACTACCACCCTTAGCCAGGGGGGCAGGAAGCCTACCACTACTACCACCCTCACCCACGGGGGGCAGGATGCCTACCACTACTACCACCCTTAGCCAGGGGGGCAGGATGCCCACCACTACTACCACCCTCACCCAGGGGGGCAGGATGCCCACCACTACTACCACCCTCACCCAGGGGGGCAGGATGCCTACCACTACTACCACCCTTAGCCAGGGGGCAGGATGCCCACCACTACTACCACCCTTAGCCAGGGGGCTGGATGCCTACCACTACTACCACCCCCACTCATAGGATGGACAATGCATGACACAACAAGCACACCACAACCTAGGGAATGCAAGATTAAGACATCCCCCACCACCATGACAAGCGTGTGAGCAGGCTGTGTCAAATGCCTACAACACCGAACATGACTTTGAACATACAATGTGACCCCTAGCACATGTGCCACACATATATGTGTGTGGCACCCACAATGCAAGCAGCCCATGACCATTGTGGCAATGGGGCCTAAACCCCCATCATCACAGTGACCAAAAGGTAAGTGTGGGGTCCATAGCTGAAGCACATTTTGACCATTGTGGCAATGGGGTCTAAACCCCCATCATCACAGTGACCAAAAGGTAAGTGTGGGGTCCATAGCTGAAGCACATTTTGACCATTGTGGCAATGGGGTCTAAACCCCCATCATCACAGTGACCAAAAGGGAAGTGTGGGGTCCATAGCTGAAGCACATTTTGACCATTGTGGCAATGGGGTCTACACCCTCATCATCACAGTGACCAAAAGGTAATTGTTGACAAAGAAAGAGCTGCAACTGCCAAACTGCATGGATCATTCCTGGTCACAGAACCAAAAACTCATCTGTGGCAAAGTAGTGTATGTGTCCCATTGCAACATAAATTGGGGGAGCCAAATACTGCAGTGCAAATGAAACATTCCTTTGGCCATGTGCAGACAAACAACACCCATGGGGGCTGAGACCGTCAACAGTCATCAATGACACAATGACAGAAGTGACCATCAGAATGCAGAACCACATATTTGCACCAATGGGCACACAAATGCAGATACCCTGTGGAGACAGCAGATGTGAGGTGAACAGATACCATACCATGGCAGCAATGGGACACACAAACCATGATCACTGTGCTGACCGATGACCTAGGAGTCCCAGGGACAGCAGGGGAAACACACCAAACAACATACAGCCAATGGCACACCCAAGATATGCCAATGCAGTGGTGCAGATGCACAAACACAAACAGGCAGACCAACACTGTCATCATACACAGCAGGTGAGGGGTGGGGGTGCCAGTGTCCCCAGGCAACAACACAACACATGAGGAGAGCTGAATACCAATCATACAGATGTGCATACACTGCCACACTAAGGTAACTCATGGATCCAAATCCCCTATGTGGGCAAGCAGGCATTGACAGGTGAGAGGGAGCACAAAACACACATGTCACACAGGCACGTAGGAACAACAACTGACACAGCAAGTCACAGACACACCACAGCACCACCCCCAGGGCCCCCACAATGTGGAGACCCTGGGCTGAATAAAAATACCACTGTGATGACAAAGCTAAATGTCGTTCACACTGTGAACCACAGTCAGGTGTCCTGAGCAACAAACTACCATCACACCTACACAAGCACAAATCAATCAGCATGGCCAGTAAGCCAAGGCCAACATGGAGGCAGGGGACTAGCCGGGCAACAACTCTCATCTGCACACACTCAAGACCACACCCCTCGACCTCCAACAATGTGCAGCAGTGAAGTACACATGCACTGGTGACATTGCACATGCACCCATGACTATTCCAGGGTGGTGGGTGGGAACCAAGGTGTAGAAACACATCACACATGGACACTCAACAAGACTCCTGAATGTCTGACACACTGCACACTACGCTGTACATGGACATGACGGCAATACCACACCGACCAATGGGATCCCAGCCACAGTCACACCAATGAAGAAGCCAAGGTCACCCACAAAGAACACACATAGACAACAACCAACATTGCAGCCCGGACCCTAAGGAGTGCCAGCAGTCACACACACAACGTGTCACAATCACTGAAAGATAACACAAACTGGAAATCACATGACAGGGGCAAACAACAAGTGCCAAAGGGAAACCTGACTGTGACCCATCTGCGTCAGCACACAAACTCTGCCCTGACAGCAAACACACCTATGGGTGACACCCTGATGACCAGTAATGTGCCATGCACCCACATCACAGAGAACACAGGGAGAAGACTTTGGGGGAACATAGCTCAAGTCAGCAAGCATCACAAACAGGTACAACACTAGGGATCACAGCATGCGCAGATGAATGGAAGTGAACACACAGACATGCACATACAACACACACCTTGGGCGCAGGACATGTCACACGTGTACACACTGCCATGAGGGGACTCCACTCCTGTGTGAGGAAAGCTGTGCCATATGTTGCCTCAGTAGGGCCCCATCATGTCAGCTGAGCACTTGGTCACACAATCAACAATTAGCACCAAATGAGGGCTCCCATCACATCAGCCTGGTCATGGATGTGCCAACGGAATCATCAGCACAGATCCAACACACTTGTATAGCAATGTTGCACTGACTACACGGATGAGTCCCTCCCCATTGATGCCCAAACCTGCATGTCCACTGGAGATGGCAACACGGTCAGGGAAGTAGACAAATGCAACGATGGCAGGCACAACAGATGTGCAGGGGTGGAAGCCACAGATATGAAATTGCCAATGTAAGTAGGAAACCCATTGCCAAATACTGAACACATGACACCCTCAGATGCTGCTATTGATGACATGGATACACCACATGATAGGACACATTCCCCCTGGACCACATGGGTTCCTGCACAGTAACACTTCATAATCATGAGACCAGATATCACCATCACTGCAGCAAGGGCATGGTTAGCTGCACCAACAACATGTACATCTGAAGCATGAGCACTAGAGAAAAGAAAGTTGCTTTATTCAGCATATGTGTTGTTTGATAACGACGTCCAGAAGAAATTAGAGCAAAGGCCAATGGCCAGTCCATTGTCAAAGTTCAAACAGGGTGACACTGGCAGATGTCACCCTACGCATGCCTGCACAATACCAGGGACAATCCACTAGGAGGGGCAACCGGGGGCAGGCCAGGCACCGCAGGGACAGGATCAGGGCTCACCAGGGGAGTCAGGGAAGGGGTGGTGGGTGCTGGAGAGCCACTGACAACTGCAGTGGAGGTGTCTGACATGGTGTGTGCCGGCACAACTGGGGGGCATGACACAGATGTCGTGGGTGCCGGCACAACTGCAGTGGACCCTGCAGATGGGGTGGACAGGTCCGCCACTGCAGTGCCCAAGTCAGACAGGGCGGTAGTGGACTCCACTGCAGTGCCTACCTCCAGGGGAGGAGAATGGGGAACAGGCAAGGTGGGTTGGACAGAGGGGAGGACACCCTCACCACATCAGTGGCACAGACAAGCGCAGCGGGGGTGTGGTGCTGGGAGAGCAAGTGGCAGGGGGAGAAGGCCGGAGCATCTTGGGGATGGTATATCTGTGGGTGGGGGAACCTGGGGCAGGGTGTGGTGGGGCACCTGTGCAGTGGGGGCCTGAGGGATGGAGGACGGAGACCTTGTGCCTGAGCTGCAGGGCGGTGGCGGGGTCTTGCTCTTAGCACTCCGGGGGACTTGCGGGTGGGGGCCTCAGTCCGTCTGTGCCTGGGGGAGGGTGTCCGGGGGCGAGGGGCACTCTGCTCCGTGTGGGTGGGCTTCCTCTTCCCCCGGGATGCTGGAGCAGCTTCATCGGTGGGGAAGAGGCCGAGGTCACAGAGGAAGAGCTGCTGTGACTTTGGGGTTGCAGGTGAGGCAAGGGAGGGTGCTTTGGAGGGAGAGGGAACTGAGGACTGCGCAGTGCATGTGGATGCGTGTGTGTGTTCCAGGGCCCCATCCCCTGTGAGTCTGGCTTCAGTCCCCTGAATGTGCATGCGTGTGCGTTTTGTCATTGGCGTGTGTGTCAGTGTGCTGGATGTGTGTGTGCTGGTGTGTGCCTGTGCCAGTGTGTGTGTGCCTGGGATGGGTAAGGTGCTGGGGAGTGTGGATGGAGCAGAGGCAGGAGGGGTGAGGGACCGTTTGAGGAGGGACACTGCTGCCGTCAGGGAGGAGTCCATGGACCTATTGCCCCTCTGTAGGTCAGACATGCCCGATGAGATGCCCTCCATGAACGACACCAGCTGAGTCAACAGCGCGGTGTGCGCATGGAGGACACTCAGCATGGCTGTCTGCCCTACATGGAGCTGGCGAAGGAGGTACACAGACTCCTCACTCAGGGCAGCAGGGGACACAGGGGCAGGGGGTGCGGTGCCTGGCCCAAAGGAGACACGCTCCCGGACATGGGAGCCTCCATGGACCTGGGGAATGGGAGCCGATGGGAGGGCGGTGGTGGTGCTGGTGGTGGCGGGGACAGCAACACTAGCTGGGGTGTGGTGGCTGCTGACACCCGCCTCCACAAGGGAGTCATCCTCCGAGTTGCTCTGGTCCTCAGCTGAGGTGGATGCTGCTGAGGACTCCTCGGTGTGGCTCCCCTCGCCCTCCGTGCCACTGGGTCCCTCCGACCACTCCTCGGCTGCTGACCCAGTCTGGCTCTCCGGCTCCTCCTGGTCCGTGGAGCTGTCCCCTTCCGTGGCCGTGGATGTATCTGCAAACAATGGGGAAACAGACAGACATCAGTCACCTGCACATAACGCACACACCACTGTGAGCACAGCACATCACAGAGAAAGCCCTGGCATCATTAGTTGTACATTGCTAAAAGTGCACTAATTGAACAGGAGAAGTCAATTGTCAGTCTGATGCCAAGCATGGCACTCACATCCCACATGGCCTTGCACCCATCTGTCTGGTGTCTGTTGGATTGCAACACCCCAGTGTTGACACATGCACCAAGTACACAGTAGTTGGACAGTGCAGAGGACACGGTGTGGACACATCACAGCTCTTGCCACTGAGTCAGTACAGGTTTACGGATGTAAGGGATGCCCAGAGTCAAATAGGAAATGCATGTGATGCATACCAGCGACAGACACCATGATGCACCCATGTCCTGATAGCCAGCGCCACTATGGTGTGCATGTAGCACATGTCACTCCCCTGCAGGATCACCAATCAGTAGACACATGCCATGGCGGAGGCATGACTGCAAAGTCATACATCACTGTCTCAGTGATGTATGACTTTGCAGCCAGACAACAACACTCTGCACTGTGTCACAATAGTAGGTCATGGGGAATGCAAGTCCTGGAGCTGCACAAGTGCACATGTACATCCCCCCACAACACATCCTCTTAACCCTCATCTGTCCAGGTCATACCTATTGGACATATGGGAGACCTGTGACACTACCCTCTGAACCTGAGCCCCTCACACTCTGCTGTGCATGGGGAACAGCTGCCTGAACTTCACATTTACATGCCCCAGTCTGCATGGGCAGCTGATCAGACACCTATGTGTCACACAAGTATCGTCTCCTATGGTCACATCTCCAGTGGCATGCTGAGCCCCTACCAAGAAACTCCACAGCAGTCCTGGCGACTAATCCACAGCACACTGACACAGAGGCAGACACCTGAGGGGTCAAATCACTGTGCACAATGTGTCCGCTGATACACGGGAGTGGGAGTACAGAGTGTATTGTATGGCCTGGAGTAGGCATGACTGTCCAGCCCCACATGAATGAGGGATGAGCCCTGGACTGTAGGCAGCTGGCTAAGTATGTGTGACACACGTCATATACATACTCCTGGGGCCCAAACATTGTTCCCACCCGCAGCATGGGTGTGTGCCAGGTACCCCAGCCACATGTGGTGGATCAGCTCAGCAATTGGACCACAGATCAAAGTAACACGCTGAATACATGTCAGAATACAGGCATTGTGTAAGCAATGGACCCACCCATGATGCCCACCACAGAGTCAGGGAAACAGATGCTGTCTCCCACCTTGAGTCAAGCAAACTGCAAGGACACAGTCCTAAGTGACAGAATTCCCTGCATGTAAGGGCCACACCTGGGTATCAGATGAGGAGTGGGCAGTGCACAATAGAGGGACATGGCTCCTGGACAACATGACTGCTGTACTGTGGCAGTTCAACCTGGCCCGAGGAGGGCACATAGCATGTTAGACAGAGTACACAGTGCAGTCTTTGACTCACCCCCTCCTTGCTGCTCTCTGGCCTTCAGCTGCCCATCCAGGTCTGGAAAGACCACCGCCAGGATCCTGAGCATGTGGGGGTCAGGGTCCGTGTTCCGCCCCTCCTGCGAGGAGGCGACAGCTTCAGCTGGACCCGTGCAATCCTCCGGGTCCAGCCCCGAAGGTCCTGCCACCTCTTTTGGCAGTTGCGGATCCGGCGCTTGTAGACCCCCACGGACCGGACAGCCCGGACGATGTCCTTCCAGATCTCATGCTTCCGATGGGCAGAAGCCTGTCAGGATGACAAAGTGTTAAGGCCATTACTACACATTCAACATATCCGTGCATGACACAGTTGCATATACATGTCGCAATCACAGGGGCACATGGTGTACCCAGGCAGTGCACGGCTGCCCATGGACAGTTTTCCAGAAGTCACTACATGGTATCATTGCATGGGGAGTAAAACCCTGTTCAGAAGCACTGTCACTGCACCATACCTGTCCAGTGCAAGTCACTACACACTATGGGGGTGACAACTACTCAGTGAGCCTGCTAGCCAGTGGTGTGCTGACTCTCAGCCTTGCTAGTCAGACAAAATGCACATTCAGAAAGGCAGTGCACAGAACACTCACCTGCTCCCCTGGTGTCCCATACAGCTTGCTGTACTGTGGAAGTAGGCTGTCCAGCAGGGCCTGGTTCTCCTCAAGGCTGAAGGCTGGGGCTCTCTCCACAGTACGTGCCATTGCAGGGTCCAGAGGGGCAGAGACAGCAGCAGTGCAGTGGCAGATGTCGTCCTGGAGCATGTAGTGCAGGCAAGTGGGCTCTCAGGGGAACATGCAGCAATATATATGTGCTGGAGAGGCAGATACTGTCCCTTGTGTCCAAAGTGATAGGTCCAAGTCGTCTGCATCTTCTGAATCTGGCCAATCCATGGAATAGCAGCACCAAAACACGCCCACAGCATCCTTCAAAATTTCAACTTCATGACATACATGATTTTGCAACATTGTTGTGGGTGACCAACTGATTTTCCAGCAACCGACTCGTTCGAATATTCGAAAACGCGTCCGTTGCCAGGCAAGCCCATTGTCAATGGGTGCGCACCGATCGGTCCATTGCTGTTCAACGCGCACAGGGGTACAAACGCGTACCCGCACACATTGAACGCAATGGGCCGGCCGGGGGCACCGATCGGTCCATTGCTGTTCAAGCGCACAGGGGTACAACGCGTGCCCGCACACATTGAATGCAATGGGCCGGCCGGAGGCACCGATCGATCCATTGCAGTACAACGCGCTACAGGGGTACAACGCGTACCGCACACATTGAAAGCAATGGGCGGCCGGGGGCACCGATCGGTCCATTGCTGTTCCACTCAGCACTAGGGTACAACGCGTACCCGCACACATTGAATGCAATGGGCCGGCCGGAGGCACCGATCGGTCCATTGCTGTTCACGCAGCATCAGGGTCACTAGCGCTGTACCCGCACACACTGAATGCAATGGGCCGGCCGGAGGCACCGATCGGTCCATTGCAGTTCAACAGCGTACAGAAATTTCAACGCGTACCCGCACACATTGAGATGCAATGGGCCGGCCGGAGCACCGATCGGTCCATTGCAGTATGCAACATCACTGTACATGTGACTGGCATATGTCAGCATGCCTGTCTCAGATGGACATATGCCAGCCACAGATAGCTCCCAGGAGTGAGGGGCACACCTACCATCACGACAGCCTGTCCAAACCTTATCATAAGGCATGTAAGGCTGCATTTCCTATTGTGTGTATGTTGGTGTACATGTTGTCCTGTGGGTGTCACCTGTGGGCAGCCACCCCCAGGCTGTGCACGTGTTAATGGGGACAGGATCCTGGGTGTTACGTGTACGTGACCACTGTGATGTGCAACTGTTCATATCTGTGCATGTGCCATGGTCACATTTCACAGTGGTGTTTGTGTATGTCATGTCACATACCCCGTGAGTCCCATGTGGGACGGTATGTTTGAGCCAGGGTGTCCCAGTGGCACAATAGTGATGGCCCTCCACAGTCTTTGTGCATGTAGTGTTTACAATGTCTCTGATTTCATGTGCACAATGGGAGACAGTCTCCACATCCACGTTGTGTGTGCATGGACTC